>SRVM01013449.1:0-21727 GCA_007570785.1 Antilocapra americana
TCGACATAGATAGGAAATGGACAGCAATTGAGGTCATCAAACTCAGAAATGAAACTGAGGTAACCTGTCATTGCTCAGAGGAAGACTGTGAAATTGGCAGCCACAGCCCAGGCTGGGGAGATGATGGTAAACGAGGGAAGAATATTTCCTTTCAATTTATCTAAGGCCATGAGAGAAACAGGATGACGAGGGAGTTGGAGAAGGGGAGGGAATCAAGGGCAGACCTGGGAGCCAAGTGTCCAGCATTCCTTTGGTTTTACCTTGAAGAGGCAGAGCTTGAGGTCTGCTGACTTTGGAGAATTGTACCTCTCATACTTCTTTGCTGACAGCCAGATGGTTCGGCATTTTGTGATATGGTTTGTGGATGCCTGGCTTCTCAGGTAGTGCTAGCAGGTTGGGAAGATCCTCTGGAGGAGGAAGTGGCAAGCCACTCCTGTATTCTTGCCTGGAAAAATTCCATGGACATAGGAGCCTGGAGGGCTACAATCCATGGGGTCACACAGAATTGGACACCACTGAGCACATAATACTTGTGGAAACCTAGGCTGGGTATTGATAAAATTGAGAAGTGTGCATATAGGTCCTTCTTTCTACCATTTCTTGAGGAGTATTTTTCTTTAATTCTCTGCTCCTCCCAGGTAGCCAGTATATTTAATACTCCTGCAAGTCTGTATTGGCTGTGAGGCAAGCTATTAATTATTTAACCTACCTAAAGTCAGCCAACTTTCATACCTCTAGGGTCTTTTCAGTGCTTGGGGTGGTGGTAGATTGTGGAAGGTGAACTAGATAGAGCCTCTGACATCCAGCTGAGATCTGCTACTGGCCAATTGACCTAGGGAAAGTTCCTCAAAGACAGAATTTATTCTCTCTTCTCCAACTGTCATCGATATCCACTGCAATGTTCCAACTGGGATTATTGGGCTTGCCCCCACATCTTAGACAATTTATAAGTACTTTTCATGTCAGGAATCTCAGTTCCCTGGAGTAGCTCACATCATCTTTGGACAGGTTTGAATATTACAAACCAGCAGTTTCCCTGCTGGTCCAGTGAAAAGTTTGCAAATCTACTGATTCATCAAGCCCATACAAAGGGCTGCTGTTAGTATTCATCAAACTGTAACATTTTCTTGGATGCTTATCTTTAACAAAAACATATCCAATGGCTACAAGGATGACCTTTTCTGCCTCCTTACCCCTCCATGTTGGAAGTCTTCATTTCCTGATGCCTGCTGCTAATATAGGACACATGTTGAAATGTTTATGCTAATTAGGCTTTGATTGGAATCTCAGAAACAAGTGAAAAATGACAAGTTTTATTCCATTGATGAATTAATTAATAAAATGAAGTCACTGTTAACACTGTTTGAAATCAGCCCTCTGATTTTTTGCAGGATACAGAATTTTCTACTCTAAAACCCCATAGTTTTTTTGCAAAAAGCTGTGGAGGAGTTATATGTTTTCAGGTCGAAGTGCTGAGGGATCATTCTTTTGGTGAATAAGTGACTATCAATGGTAGATGATGTGCTGGGTGCTTAGTCGCTCAGTTGTGTCTGACTCTTTGTGACCCCATGGACAGTAGCCTGCCAGGCTCCTTGGTCCATGAGGATTCTCCAGGCAGGAATACAGGAGTGGGTTTCCATGCCCTTCCAGGGGATCTTTCCAACCCAGGAATCAAATCCAGGATTCCTGCATTACAAGCATATTCTTTATAGTCTGAGCTACCAGGGAAGCCCATGGTAGATGATAAGAGGAGGGATTTGTCCATGTGACTGTATATATGAATGAAAAGGAGGTATTGAAAGAGCAGATGTATAGAGGGATCAGTGGCCTTATGTATGTGATTCTAATAAGCTTACATTTTCCCACTAAACCCTGTTTGGAAACAGAGCTTTTCTTTTATGTCTCAATGTGTATTAGTCAAGGTTATCTAAAGAAGTAGAACCAAGGTGATTATCTGTCTGTCTGCCTATATATTTATCTATCGATCCATCTGTGTCCTATTGAGGAATTGCCTTATTCAATTATGAAGGTTGAGAAGTACCATAATCTGCCATATGCAAACTGGTGGTACAAATCTGATCAGCATCTGAAGGCCTAAGAATCAGAGAAATTGATGATGTAAGTCTTGGTCTAAGAATAGGAGAAGACAGATGCCCCAGCTCAGTAGGCAGGTAGGAAGCAAAAGGCAAATTCCTCCTTCCTCATATTTTTGTTCTATTCAGGCCTTCAAGGGATTGAATGATGCTAATCCACACTGGTCAAAGTAATCTACTTTAAGGAAACCCACTTGATTCAAATGCTCATCCCATCTGGAAACACACTTACAGACACACCAAAAAAGAATGCTTAGTCTGGGTACCTATTGGCCCAAGCAAATTGGTACATGAATTTAACCACCATACAGTGTGTCCTGGATAACATGTTGATGAAGTCCATCATTGTACACAGTTGGTCAGAGCCCTGAAAGAAGCTCATTTTTTAAAATAGTTTAATTTTTGGCTGGGTAGGAACATATATATTCTCAAGGAAGTAAACATGAAATAGCCTATATTTCAAGGGAATTAGTCCTTTCATTTGAATCATTTGACCTTTAGAAATTCATATCACGAGAAGCTCATCCTATGATGAACAATGGATACATTGATACATGTTAGTTCAATAACCTCAGATTCCAGAACATCCTGCAGAGGGCAAGGGGCTTGCCCCAAATCACATAGAACAATATCATTGCTGTTCTTGGTGAAATGGGACAAAATGCACATTTCATCATCTGGTGTAGGGTTTTTCTACTGTTTAGACTAAATGAAACAAAGCATTGGAATGATGCCAGAAAAAAATATTAAGTCAAGGAAATTGAAGTCCAAAGACCAGGCATGAATTGCCAAATCCACCCAACAGCAATTTATGTCAGAGACAACCAATAAAGCAAGTCATTCACCAAGACCATCGATGAGCAAACTAAGACTTTGTCTGTTGGCCTATCTAGTTTCTGAGTTAATGTTTAAAATAAGAATTTTAACATAAGGGTCCCCAGTACACTACAGTTTGCATATTTGCTTTGATTAATGAGGCTGATGAAATACACTTTGTCATCAATGACTATGATTTAGATAGACTTTGTATGAGTAGCAATTCCTGATTTAGTAAGTTTTGAGCTTGCAAAGTCTTTAACAGATTCATTAAAGTTCTTTCTTCACAGATAAAATAACCAAAATTTAATGGTTATATTAGTTTAATAGTAGTACAATAGCTATGTATATTAGTTGAAATCTAATATACATATAGTATGGATTTGGGCTTCCTTTGTGGCTCAGCTGGTAAAGAGTCTGCCTGCAATGCAGGAGACCTGAGTTTGATCCCTGGGTTGGGAAGATCCTATGGAGAAGGGAAAAACTACCTACTCCAGTATTCCGGCCTGGAGAATTCCATGGACTGAATAGTCCATTGGGTTGCAAAGAGTTGGACATGACTGAGCGACTTTCACTTTCAGGATAAATATGTCATTATATGTGGCTAAAATACAAAGATGAATAAGCTTTGGACCTTACATTCCATAGACTGATTGTGTATTTATGGGAATAGATTTTTTTTTTAAAGTAACTTTGATACAAAGCAGAATGAACCCTGTTCTCCAGAAGAGGAACATACAGAAGCTTATGGGAGTTTCTAATTAGGAACAATTTATTGGACCAGGGAGTATCTAAAGAGCAGCAGGAAACAACTGGTATGTATGTTAAGCTTAAAGAATTAGTGAGATTTTTAAATGGAGAAAAGGAAATGGCTCTCTTAAGCCACAGGAACAGCATTGAAAAGATCCAATGTATAAGAAAAGGAAAGACATGCATGGGTGAAGTACAGATAACCAGTCAAGACTGTGATATTGTTTGTGAGATGCACATACATATAAAGGCACAAAGACCCATGGATATTTATATATCTTGGACTGAGGTTTGTAGTGTGCTAACATTGCCAAGATATACGTATAGAGGCCAGAAAGAGTGGCGTGTAATGATCGCCTATTACCGAGAACTGAGAATGAGCTCAGTGTGCATTTAGTCATACATCTCCTCCTTTGTCCTAGATGACGCAGTCATACCTATGGCCGTGACAAAGTGTTGGTAAATGGAGGAAAGGGTCATACTGCTTCTGCTGCATGCTCTCAGATAGCCTTGCAATCTTCGTTACATTAAAGTGAGTGAAAGTTGCTCAGCCGTGTCCGACTCTGCGACCCCATGGACTGTCCAGTCCATGGAATTCTCCAGGCCAGAATACTGGAGAAGGTAGGTAGCCTTTCCCTTCTCTGGGGGGCCTTCCCAATGCAGGGATTGAACCCAGATCTCCCATGTTGCAGGCGAGTTCTTTACCAGCTGAGCCACAAGGGAAGCCCAAAGCACAAATTACATTAAAGGGATGGATACATTTAACATGGACCTATAATTTAAGTAACTGGAGATTCACTAACTATTTAAGCACATTTGGCAGAAAGCATATTTATTTTCTGGCTTCACACTGCAATAGAGTCTTTATAATTCACACCAGATTTGGAACTTGTTCAGACATTCTTAATGAAATATTACCTATGCCTGTTTTTCAATAGCTGCATTCATACCACTTAGTGCAAATCATTTTTTTTTCCCCTCATACCCTGTTAGATCAAACCTAGCTCAGGGACGGATTTGTTTATCTAATTGATAAGAATAACACAGGTTTGACTCAAGCAGTTCCTTTAAAAAAACTCTGTAAAATACTGGCTATTTTTAAATTTAGGGTCATATACTTAATAGGTGCCAGGGTTTTTATGTTCCCTGACGTCTTCTCACACTCCCTTCCTAGTCAGCTTATTTTGCAAGCTTTTCTTTTGTACATAAAATAGGAGTGAAAGCTCAATGTAGACTGGCTAAATGGAATGTTATACTAATGAGAATAGTCATGTGATTAGTGTCCAATGTCTTTCATTGTTCTGGGAAAACTGTCTTGAGTACCTTTCTCATAATATTGCAGAATATTCTCTTCCAAGCAGATTAGCAATTGTATGCCATTCAGGTACATTTTTAGCTCCAGGTAATTTAAAAGTTTGCTTCCCAAGACAGCATTCAGTGTGAAACACAACTGTAACAGTATTCAATATTTTTATAGATCTTATTCTTCCACCATTCAGAAAAAATAAATAGAATAATACAATATGGAAATATGATACTGGTTTTGCAATAGTCATTATTCACCATAAAGCATTCTTCTTATATTAGAAAGAAATAAATGCTAACTGTAAAGATGACATTTTAGATTAGGATTCCCTATTCCACTCTACCCTGTAATATCAGACAGTATCTATACAAAAATTTGTCAAATTAAATCATACATTTTTGTTCATAGCTGTAAAGCAACTCTAAGGTTGAAATAAGTCCTGAATATTTTTTTGGAAGGACTGATGCTGAAGCTGAACCTCCAAAACTTTGGCCACCTGATGCAAAGAACTGACTCATTTGAAAAGACCCTGATGTTGGGAAAGACTGAGGGCAGGAGGAGAAGGGGACGACAGAGGATGAGATGGTTGGATGGCATCATCAACTTGATGGACATGAGTTTGAGCAAGCTCCAGGAGCTGGTGATGGACAGGGAGGCCTGGCATGTTGCAGTCCATGGGGTCGCAAAGAGTCGGACATGACTAAGCGACTGAACTGAACTGAAGGTTGAAATATGATGATTGAAAGAACAAGTATCATTTTATTTTTCCTGATATCTTTAATATTAGAAAAGGGCTGTTTTCCTTGAAAGCCTTTTGATGACAATAGCGTGCATACTTTTATATCCTGAATCTAGCAAGAGAATATTTTATTTAAGAAGAAAGGAAAATGGAGAAGGGGGAATGCTATTTGTTGAGTGGCAAATAATAGATTCTTATAGGAAAAGTAAAATCCTAGATCTGCCATTTTTCACTCCTCAAACCCTGTCAAAGGTTTTGGCCCAGCAGCTGTCATGGAAACATCATAGGGTGTTTTTGGACTTCAAGGTCTAGACTTTTCTAGCTGCATTTCCAGCTCTGAGCATGCTGAAAGAGGGGAAGGAAGGCAATTGGGAACACGTGATACTCAGCACAGGTTCCTCTGGATGTATTGCAAAGCCAAAAAGTTCGTTTAGATTTTTCTGTATGATGCTATGGAAAAGCCTGAATGAACTTTTTAGCCAACCCAATAATAGGAAGTAGGAGCAGGACACCAGATTCTAGTTAATGAGGAAAAGTTCCCATGGGGTCCTGAAGGAGCAGAAAGGAATAGACAGGGCTTGTATCAGGGCTGGAGATCTTGATTTGAGATTGAGTAATAGACTCACTTTCTATATAAGACTCATTCCCCCCACCCCACCGGATTCCGTAGCATGCATTTCTATTTTAAATCTAGTGCAATAAGGCAAGAAGAATTTTGTAATCATTAGGAAGGAAATTGGAATTAAGCTCTTATTCTATTTTCACTTGCTCTTAAAACCAAAATTCTGCCCAATTTGTCAATCCCACAGAAAAAAGACAACTAATCCTTCTAACAGAAATCATCAGGATTTCTTAAGCATAAAAATGAATAAGAGAGAGGGAAAAAAGGATTTCTGCATGAAAGTTAATTTTATGATATTGCAGCATAAATTGTGACCTGGCAGGTCCTTCTGCAGTTTAATAGAACTGGCAGCAAGCACCACGACTTAAGCAGACTCTGTATAATGAGAAGCAAAGACAAATCGGTGTGAAGGACAGGGAGAAGGGCATTACTGCCTCCCTCCTGGAAGATTAAAAATAGTAAAATATTGCAACCAGAATTTATCTAAAGAGAGATACTATCTCAGAGAGAGAGAAAGAAAAAAACAGATTTTAAGAGACCGCCATAGCCCAGTCTCTGATGAACAGAGTCAGAGAGCCTGGTGCTGGCATTTGAAAGAAGTCTGTGAGGGCTGACCATTCTCCTTCCAAAGACCTGGTGGCGGGTAATTTTTGACATTATAATTTTGAAATGGGACAATTTTCTAAAGCATAATTAGGGTAGAATGAGCATGTTACTCCTCCTGCACTGTTAAATGCAGACAGGAGACTTGGGCGTACTAAATAAATGAGAGAATTTATTATCAGAGGACGAGAGCCAGCCCGTGCTGCCAAACAGGCAGGTGACTTCCTCAAAGAGTGCTGTCCTGAGGAGCCCATGCACGTGTGATGGGTCTGTTCTGAGCTCTGTATCCACAGGAGCTAGATCAGAGCAATTTCCAAAATTACACAGGGCAGGCAGCTTCTAAATCTCCTAGCAGAACAGCCATATTATCCTGAGGACTTGCAATAACAGGAATTATATGCAATTTTCTGATAATGACTCCATTAATGTGAGTCACTGCTGACAATACAATTTGTTAAACATCACTGGATTCCTAAATCTTACATTCTGTCACTCTGAAACCTGTCTCTTTCACCACTGCCATCATCATAATGGTTGCCATCATCATCTTCATCATCATCATTGTCATCAGCAGCAGCAGTGGCGGCAGCATCAGAATGGTGATGGACATGTTTGGGTTCACCGATATTATCTTTTCTTAATTTCACTGACCTTTAAAACAAGGGGGAAAAAAGCCTGTCTTTACCTATTCAAGCGTCAGTTTTATATTCAATGTGTTTGATTTCTTCTTTGAGAAACTAGGACCCCAAATCAATTAAATTTGGACCAGATATAGCTCAACTTTAAATTGTCTTTTATATCAAGGGAAACTGCCTTGGCAATTAGGTGCTTCCCATGAGTGCCTGTAAATATCCATTATTGTACATTCTAATATAACTGGACATAGAATAGAACCTAGAGCTCATGCTCTATCTGATTTACTAATTGGGAGCAGCAACTGCACCTAGTGTTTTGAACCTGAATTAATTAACCAAAACAGATTAAATTGTCTTTGAGCTATTCAAGGGAGTGACACCAAAGGCAGAAGTGAACGAGGAAAGGGCTATTTAACGTTTTTTAATCACAAAGGTCAGCTTTTTTATGTAGCAGATCATTAGAAAGTCTTCGAAGGTGGAAAGAAACTAACAAAACAGCCTTGGCTTCCCTCATGAGTATGTCATCTATTTTTCCTTCAACCAGTTTTCCTTCTGGTGGTTAGGGCTTTTTCCAGGACCCATCTTTGTCTAAAGAATTGTATTTTTATCTACAAAACTTGCTCAATCAACAGAGTGTTTTGGTCTGTACATGAAACTCTCTCTTGATATTCCTGAAGCCACCATCAACTCCTGGTCCTTGTGGCTTTACTGCACTTACCTCCCAAGTGGCCTCATTCTCACTTTCTTCTTTCAGCTCAAGGTCAAACGTAGACCAAACTGCAAGCATTTTACTGCATCATCTACTTGCTCAGAAAAATAGAGCTCTGTTACTGCCTGGTGATCACAACTGAAAGCTTCTTCTCTTCTCCTTGGAAACTGGATTTGGAGCCATACGATTCACATCTCTCTTCCCTTCTGTGGTCATGTTGGCTTTTATTTGCATACACAATTTGTGTCCTCTTCTTTTTCCCCTTTTAATAGGGGCAAATAGGAATTCAAGACAAGAAGGATGCAAATAGAATGGAAGGAATTAGGAAGTCTCCAAGGAAAGCTGGAAACTGAAGTAAATACAGTAAACAATTTTATATTAACTATTGAAATAAATATAGTAAGCCAGGTTAGGGAGCACTATTCATGCACCCTAACTGAATCTCCACTGAAACAGTTGTTGTAAGGTCATCAGTGACTTCCACGATAGGGGGCTATTCCCTGGATCCACCTTAGCTTCTCATTGTTTGATCATTTCTTGAAATATTCATGTATCTTAGCTCTTTGGACAGAAGTCTCTTCTATTTTTTTCTGCTTTATCACTGGCTACTCCTTGGGGCCTCTTTTGCTGTCTCTGCCCCCTTCTTTGTCTCTAAATGTTAGGTTTCTTGGGTTTTAGACCTGGATCCTCTGAGCCTCACTCTCTGAACTTCACCTTTAGATTGTGGCTATGTCTTTTTATATGTTTTTGAGTCATTGTTTTAATAGTAATGATTTACAATAATTAATTCAATTCCCAGGTCTCCTTGGAGACTTCATGATTCATCCCATTCTATTTACATCCTTTTTGTTTTGAATTTCTATCTCTGATTAAATTATTGCATGTGGTTTCACTGAACAAATACTCCCCAGCTACTATTCACCACTGTGTACACAGCTCTGTGATAGCAATTTGACTATATTATTTTATATACTTTGCTCAAATATCCTGAGATTCAATATACTTCCCATTTTACAGGTGCAGAACTGAGATTTTGTTCCACTAGAATGCTCATCCACAGCTCATAGGAACATAAAAATCATACCAACACTTTAGAAAATATTCCCAAAAAAGTTAAACATACATCTACCATATTATCCAGCAATTCTGACCCTAGATATTTATTGAAAGGATATGAGAATATATATATATATATATATATATATATATATACATATACATATACACACACATATTTGTATGTGAGCATCCCTACAATCTTTATTCATAATAGCCCCAAATTGGAAATAACACAAATGTCTGTCAGTAAGTTAATGGATAAACAGTACAGTGGACGGCTAGTCAACAATTGAAAGGAAAGAAATATGGATACACACAATAACATTTATGAATCTCAAAAATCAATATGCTAACTAAAATAAACCTGAAACAAAATTAATAGCATCACCAACTTATTTGGACATAAATTTGAGCAAACTCTAGGAAATAGTAAAGGACAGAGGAAACTGGTGTACCGCAGTCTATGGAGTCCTAAAGTATTGGACATAACTTAGCAACTGAACAACAATAAAATCTGTTAAAAATTCTAGAAAGTGCAAACTAATCTATAGTTGTTGAAAGGAGATCCGTAGTTGCTTAGGGTTAGGTGTTGAAGGGCCAAGAGTGGAAGAAAGGATGGATTGAAAGAAAGCAAAAGAAAATATAGGAGGTAGAAAGCAATATTCTGTATCTTGGTTGTGACATTGGTTTCACTGAGTATAAATTTCATTGGTTTCATGGGTGTATATATCTGTCAAAACTCATCAGAGTTTATGCTTATAATGGGTACAATTTACTCTATATAAATCATGTCAATAAAGTTGTTTAAAAGAAACCCTGAAGCTTTGTGAGTCTGAATAAGTTGATTAAAGTTTCATAGCTTCATAACAGACATAGAACCACAAAGCTCATGTGCTTAGCTACTCTGGATTAATGCCTTGAATTTTTTTATTATATGTTATATTTTTTCTTGAAAATTTCCTTGACTATTTGACATAAGAAAATATGAACTAAACTATAAATTTATGCAAGGCTATGTGAACATAAATCACATACATATCTTAGGGCAATGTACATTATGCTAAATGTGTGGTAGATGAGTATATGTGTGTATGATATGGATAAGCTAATTTTCTACAAAGCACACACTTGACTAACTTATTGATGAATTATTGAATTATTTTTTTCCAAATGTGGCCATAATGTTATTAAGAACTGATTTAATTTCCCTTCTTTTGAGCCTGGGTGGATCTGTGATAGTTTCATCTAAAAGAGTGCAGTAGAAGTGGAGCCCTGTGACTTTTAAGGTTTCATCATAAGAGATATGGCAACTTCTACCTGGTCTTCTGGAATATTAACACTTGGAGATCCAAGCTGCCATGTAGGAGATCTAGCAATAGTAAAGTTGCTGGGCTGTGAAGAAGGCAAGCCAGAGGAAGAGAGATAGTTACAGAGTTTGGGATGGACATGTAGAAGTGTTGTATTTAAAATGGACAACCAACAAGGTCCTGCTGTACAGCACAGGGATTCTTCTCAATGTTAGGGGGCAGCCTGTATGGGAGGGGAGTTTGGGGGAGGATTGCTATTGTTCAATTGCCTAGTTTTGTCTGCCTCTTTAAGACTCTATGAACTGCAGCACACCAGGCTTCCCTGTCCTTCACCAACTCCAGGAGTTTGCTCAAATTCATGTACCCCACTATCTCATCCTCTGTCACTGCCTTCTCTTTTCCTCAATCTTTTCCAGCATCAGGGTCTTTTCCAGTGAGTTGGCTCTTTGTATCACATGGCAAAAATATTGGAGCTTCACCTTCAGCATCAGTCCTTGCAGTGAATATTCAGGGTTGATTTCCTTTAGGACTGACTGATTTGAGAATAGATATGTGCATAAATAAATCTCATTGAGCTCTGTCTGCATTCCTGTTTCCCAAAGTCTTTGACCTTAAAAAAAATAATTATTTTGAGCTGCTAACTTAATTATTATAAAATTAAACTATAAATTTACTACCATAAGTGGGGTTCTGCTATTGTGAACACTTAAAACATACAGTATTGGCTTTGGAATTGGGTGCCAGTTAAGGAAATGTCCTTAAGTTTAGTTATACCAGTTAGTAAATTAGTTAAAGCAAGAAGGAACTTTAAAGATTTTCATCATTTCTTAAAGGGTCTCAGAAAGATTGGAAGTCAAGGCTGTCAGGATAAGGAGGAAATTGTTAGTGAGGGAATAGAGAGCGGAGAGAGCAGGGGCTCAAGTGAAAAATCATCATTAAGAGGTTGGTCAGTGTCAGTGCGAGCAGGCCAGATATGTCTGCTAAGCTTCCAATTACTGCAGTTAGGGTTCTGCCCTCCTACAGAGATGGAGAGACAGAGGTCCTTTCCTTCCTGATATTCAGAGGACCAGAGGCTTCTTTCAGGTCCTTGAGAAAGACACCGCAGTGTTGTGAGAGATGCATAGCCATCTCAAAGGAAGACAAAAGTGATGCACCATTGTGAGCCCTTTCTAGTAAATCCTGTTTACTAGGTGTTTACTGAGGTTGGGGCCTATCTTCAGATGTTGGCTAGGACAAGCAGTAAATTCTCTGGAGCTTTCTCAAGCAGGCATTTTAATGGAGGGCCGGGGTCATCTCAGGGACATAGCTTTGTTCTGCTTTCTCAGGAAGGCATTTTAATGGAAGACTGGGGTCATCCTAGGACACCGCCTCAGCCCAGTCCTCTCTTAATGCAGAGGCTTGAATGGAGTCATGCTGTGCCAAGAGTTCTACAGTTCTCAGGGGGTGAGTGTATTTTGTATGTGAGAGGTATATAAATAATTTATGGCCAGAGGTCGGACTGGAAGTTTTAAAACATAGCCTGAAAATCCTCTGATACTCCTACTATCAAGAAAAGGGTATAACTGCTCTTCTCTTGAATCTGGGCAAGTGATTGCCTAATAGGGTATGGTATGGCAGAAGTGGTGCTGTGGACTCCCAAGGTCAAGTCATAAAGTTTTTATCCACTGGGAGCAGTCAACGTTCCCAGCATCTCATCTTCCATGTTAGGCAAATGTAGACAATAATTTTCAGAAGGATGGAAGGTTATACAGATTAGAGACTATAGGGTGATAATTAGGTGTCAACCGACCGGTTGAGATAGAGTTCACTCAAGCCAATATTGATAGAATGAATGAAACCTGATTGAATAAGTGGATTAATGAATGGGTCTCTTCATGGAGGGTAATAATACTGTATCTGAATTGGGACAAAATTAGAATTAAAATAAACTTGAATAATGAATGATAAGTTCCTAACTAGTACAATAATAAGAGTTTCCCTGGTAGCTCAGCTGGGAAAGAATCCACCTGCTATGTATGAGACCCCAGTTCAATTCCTGGATCAGGAAGATCTGCTAGAGAAGGGATAGATTACCCACTCCAATATTCTTAGACTTCCTTGGTGGCTCAGCTGGTATAGAATCCACCTGCAATGTGGGAGACCTGGGTTTGATCCGTGGGTTGGAAAGATCCCCTGGAGAAGGGAATGCCTACCCACTCCAATATTCTGTCCTGGAGAATTCCATGTCCCTGTCCATCCCGTTCTTGATATTACTCCTGTATTTAGTGAATGAGTACAGTAAAACATGACAAGCTAATGGATCCTGTTTTATAATGATCATATTAGAAACTCTAAAGCTATTTAAAATTTTTCTACTGAAGAGGAAAAAGGTCAATTTACCATGAATGGAATATAATTATTTTAATTCATGTTCATTATTATCATTCTATAAATATTTGTTGTATGAATGAATAACTCACTTTTATTTTAATATGCACTATATATATACTAAGCCTTGTGAGGAGATATTTTTCATGCATCATACACCTAAATGGTAGATCTTATTTAAAAATCCATTATTCATGTGAGAAGATACATGGATTTTCCTACAAGGTTTAAGACCAATTTTAGTATCTTTATTGTGACTTTTATAAAGTGTTTTATTCCAAAATACACATTTTTTTTGCACTATAATATTTTATTTTAAAAACGGACAAAATTTACTTTGGAAATTTACATCCTGAAAAGGCAGTTAATTAAATTTAATTAGATAGTTGCACTGTACTCCCTCAACACCTTCCTGTCTTTATCCAAATATCACCTTCCCAATAGGACTTTCCTTGAACACTCCATTTTAACTGTATCCTTTTTTCTAGGCAAGTCTCACTCTGTTTTAACCTGATGTAACTTTTGCTTTCCATAGCAACAATCACCTTCAGACATACCGTGTAATAGAATATGCTTGTCGTGTGCTTCCCCACTCTAGAACATACAGTCACAAAGTCACGTGTTTCTATTCCATTCACTGACGTGTACCTAGAACTTCTAGAAAAGATGTAATAGTTTTTCAGTACTACTGAAAGAATGAGTGCTTGCATGCTATATCATGTCTTTCTCTAAAATGACACAGAAGGATAAGACCCCTGCCTGTAGGGAATTTACCTGTGGTGTGAGAAAGATACACATGGGACATTTTGCCCTATGTTTCAGTAGGTTAATTCAGCTCAGCCAAATCTTTCTCTTGTCTTTAGGGACTGGTCATTCTTACTGTTTCCTTCGTTCCCTCTTTGTTTATATTTTCTTCAGTGTTCCTACTTATTTGGTCCAATATTTTACTCTTAATTAAATTTGAAAAGGAAATTTTCTCAGTGAAGGAAAAGTATAGAACAGGGATAACTTTCAGTGCTTCTCTCTGTACTTTTGCAAACCTTCTGTTTCTCTTGTGCCATTTAGTGTGGCTTCAGCCTTCAGTTAACAGGGACATTCCTTACGCTCTCGACCTCACTCACCCACCTTCAAACGTCATTAGGCCTTGCTGGACCTATGGTTATTCATGGCTCATTTGTCTGTCCCTCCCCACCCTGTTTTTGCTATCACTCTTGTATTTAGCAAGTGACATTATTTCCCACTCTTAGATAACAACCTCAAATTGAGCAAAACTTGTAAGTAATTCAGAAAACTTGGTGTGTCTGGTTTACTCCAAATAGATCAACACTCATTTCCTTTAGGATCAGACTGCTAATATGAACATTTCAGAGGATGCCAAGTTAGTACAAGAGAATATCCATTGGGAAGATAAAATCGGAGATGGAAATCAGTTAGACTGAGGACATTTAAAGAAAAAGTAAAGCTTTCAATATAAATTACAACCTCAATTTCTGCAAGACCTTCAGAAATATAAAAGCTGATAGGAGTAAGAAGTTTTGTTGGGCAGCCAGCATGCCAGACACATGGATGGGAGATCTCTCCCTCTTTCTTTCGAGACATACACACCCACACCCATCACAATGGAAAGCACAGCACACGTAAACATACAAAAAGAAGATCTTTGTTGTTTAGAATTTTAAAAAGATAAAATAAAACCCGTTAAATAGTAAGGATAGTTCAGAACTGTCAAAGAAAGAAATAGGTAACTCAGATTTGGGAGAATTTTTTGGATTGAGAGCAGTTTCACAATTAAGTATTACTATTCTCATTCAATTGTACTAGATGTTATTAATATATTTCTAACTATTTGAGTTGTTTATTGTACAGTATCCAATTTTGATTCTAATTTCTCTGTCATATTACTTTGTTCATACAAAATATGTACCTCTTTATTTTTTTTATTTATTTATTTTTTTTATTAAACATTTTTTTTATTAGTTTTGCCAAACAATGACATGATATCACCATGGGTTCACATATGCTCTCCCTCCATAACCCCCCTCCCTCCTCCCTCCCCCCAGGAAATCTCGTTGCACCAGTCCCAGGCACCAATCCTGGGCCGGCTATTGCTTAGACATATGATAATTAACATGTTTCAATGCCATTCTCCCATATCATCCCACCCTTTCCCTCATCCACAGAGGCCCTGAGTCTATTCTATACATCTGTGTTCCTTTTGCTGTCTCGTATGCTGGGTTCTCGTTACCGTCTTCCTAAATTCCATATATATGCGTTAATATACTGTATTGTTGTTTTTGCTTCTGGCTTACTTCACTCTGGATAATGGGCTCCAGTTTCGTCCATCTTAGTAGAACTGCTTCAAATGAATTTTTCCTTAATGCTGAGTAATATTCCATTGTGTATATGTACCACAGCTTTCTTATCCATTCATCAGTTGATGGGCATCTAGGTTGGTTCCATGTCCTGGCTATTGTAAACAATGCGGCGATGAACATTGGGGTACACGTGTCTCTTTCAATTCTGGTTTCCTCGGTATATATGCCCAACAGTGGGATTGCTGGGTCATATGGCAGGACTATTTGCAGTTTTTTAAGGAACCTCCACACTGTTTTCCATAGAGGCTGTACTAGTTTGCAATCCCACCAACAGTGTAAGAGAGTTCCCTTTTCTCCACATCCTCTCCAGCATTTATTACTTGTGGATTTTTGGATTGCAGCCATTCTGAGTGGTGTAAAGTGATATCTCATTGTGGTTTTGATTTGCATTTCTCTGATAATGAGTGATGTTGAGCATCTTTTCATGTGTTTGTTAGCCATTTTTATGTCTTCTTTGGAGAAACGTCTGTTCAGTTCTTTGGCCCACTTTTTGATTGGGTTGTTTATTTTTCTAGAATGGAGCTGCAGGAGTTGCTTGTATATTTTTGAGATTAATTGTTTGTCCGTTGCTTCATTGGCTATTATTTTCTCCCATTCTGAAGGCTGTCTTTTCACCTTGCTTATAGTTTCCTTTGCAGTGCAGAAGCTTTTAATTTTAATTAGGTCCCATTTGTTTATTCGTGTTTTTATTTCCAATATTCTGGGAGGTGGGTCATGTAGGATCCTGCTTTGGTTGATGTCAGAGAGTGTTTTCCCAATGTTATCCTCTAGGAGTTTTATAGTTTCTGCTCTTATGCTTAGATCTTTGATCCATTTTGAATAAATCTTTGTGTATGGTGTTAGAAAGTGTTCTAGTTTCATTCTTTTACAAGTGGCTATCCAGTTTTCCCAGCACCACTTGTTAAAGAGGTTGTCTTTTCTCCATTGTATATTCTTGCCTCCTTTGTCAAATATAAGGTGTCCATAGATGCGTGGATTTATCTCTGGACCCACAGCAAACATTATCCTCAATGGTGAAAAACTGAAAGCATTCCCCCTGAAGTCAGGAACAAGACAAGGGTGCCCACTCTCACCACTACTTTTCAACATAGTTTTGGAAGTCTTGGCCACAGCAATCAGAGCAGATAAAGAAATCAAAGGAATCCAGATTGGAAAAGAAGAAGTAAAACTCTCTCTGTTTGCAGATGACATGATCCTCTATATTGAAAACCCTAAAGACTCTACGAGAAAATTACTAGAGCTAATCAGTGAATATAGCAAAGTTTCAGGATACAAAATCAACACACAGAAATCCCTGGCATTTCTATACACTAACAATGAAAAAACAGAAAAAGAAATTATGGAAACAATTCCATTCACCATCGAATCAAAAAGAATAAAATACTTAGGAGTATTTCTACCTAAAGAAACAAAAGACTTGTATATAGAAAACTATAAAACACTGATGAAAGAAATCAAAGAGGACACAAACAGATGGAGAAATGTGCCGTGTTCGTGGATTGGAAGAATCAATATAGTGAAAATGAGTATACTACCCAAAGCAATCTATAGATTCAATGCAATTCCTATCAAGCTACCAGAGGTCTTTTTTAGAGAATTAGAACAAATAATTTCACAATTTGTATGGAAATACAAAAAACCTCGTATAGCCAAAGCAATCTTGAGAAAGAAGAATGGAACTGGAGGAATCAACCTACCTGACTTTAAGCTATACTACAAATCCACAGTCATTAAGACAGTATGGTACTGGCACAAAGACAGAAATACCTCTTTATTTTTGTTATATATTTTAGTGTGCATTTATTACACATATATGCTTGAAAGTGACCTTATCTTCCTTCATTTTTACATTCTTATCTGATTTTCTTTTCCAAATAAAGGTAAATTTTGCTTTATTTGTTCATGAAAACAAGATAAATACAAATAAAAGTACCTATAGGATTTTAATAGGACGCTGCTCAGTTTCTTACATACTTCAAAAACAACATATTAGAGATATCTCTAATCTACTAATAATTAATAAGCCTAACAAAAGCACATTCCAATGAAAAATAATATGGTAAAATTTAACCATTTTAACAACAAAAGTTCATCTTAAAATATACATTATTTTTACAAGGTGATAAAGTTGACATATATTAAATTAATCTTTTTTACTTGTAGAGTAAAACCTAACTATGCTTTTTTGCACATAGATACAGAAAAATTATTTCTAGTCTCATTATTCTTATTGAATACTTTTTGCAATTATAATTGTTAGATTAAAACATGTAAAGACTAATAAGAATAAATATCAAAAGAAAGATTTAAATAGTATAATATGTCAGATTAATATTAGAGATAAGCTAGGTTTAATATATCAAGAAGTTCATAAAATATGTATTCTAAAGCAAAAATCTGCTAGAAAAAAAGGAAATTGATAATTCACTCACATTAGCAACAAAAATGTAAACTACATAAAAGTAGTCTTAATAAGAGATGCAGGAGAGCAATACAAATGCATAAAAATGGAATTGCAAGTTACCAGAAGTAAATAATTGGAGTAGTCATTTTATTTAATGTAAAAGTCAAGTATCTAATGCCTTTGTGTTTTGCCTGAAATCGTTTATGAAACTTATGCAGAGAACACTTAAATAATTAACTATGATTATCATTCTCTGGTTTTTGTTCTTTCTCTCTCTTTTTTTTAAAGAATTTGTATTATTCATAAGTTAGATAAATACAGTCTTTTCTCCATGACTTAATGTTTGGCGTTTTCCTTTATTGTTTCTACTGTTTTTTGTTTTTCTTTTTTTGGTATTTCTTATTGCACTTTGTGATACTCCCAATGATTATGCTAATTGTTCTAGCACATATTTTTATTGTAAAAATGTATTGCCTTCTCTTGTTGAATAGTGTCAATGACTTCTTTTGTTTCCTTAAGATTGATTTTAGAGGATCTCTAAAGTCTTTTGTATATAGTGTGGAAAATCTTTCCAAGGTGAAAGTTAACCCTGGTCGATCCACTCTTGACTTGTTATTCTCTTGTGCTGCAATGTTTTCCAAATTGCTGTTTGCTTTAACTTTTGCTTTGCACACATGTCTTTCTGAATACTTTGTTATTTGTTAATATAATCATTTGCTTTCTTCTGAGGTTGCTGAGACTAGCACAGTTCAATGATGGTACATGTGTGGGTGCTTAGTCACTCAGTTGTGTCCAACTCTTTGTGACCCCACGGACTGTAGCCTGCCAGGTTCCTCTGTCCATAGGATTCTTCAGGCAAGAATACTGGAGTGGGCAGCCATTTCCTTCTGCAGGGGATCTTCCAAACCCAGTGATCAAATCCAGGTCACCTCTATTACAGGTGGATTCTTTACCATCTGAACCACCAGGGAAGCCTTCAATGCAGGTGGTCTACTGTTATTTTAGAAATCCTTGGGCAATCTTTTCCCAATTTTCTCAAGGCTTCTAACCAAAATAGTAGACCTTTAGCAGGGAATTCAAGGCCACTGCTGAAAATACCACTCAGGTTAGAACCATAGTACCTATAAATGATAAATTCACTATAGTTTCATTAAGGGAAAGCCAGACAATCCATGAAAATGATGCTCCAGCTAAAATGTAGGCCATAAATAATTCATTAACCAGATATACTTTAAAAATTTATGCAAGTTAAAATTCAAGACTATTTGAATGATAATACTAGCAGAGAAAATCTGATGACAATCGTTTTGTTTAAAAAATGAAATCATATAAGAAGAAAAATAAGAGAGATTAAAAAATAAGATTAAAAACATACATTTTAGCAATGCCTAGCAAAACCAAGCAAAACGTACAGAATAATAGCGAAACACAAAATCAGTTATCTGATCGGATGTGAATAAAAATAGAAATCTCAGATATAAAAACAAATATGGCTTTGAATGCAGGAATGGTGCCAGGAGAATACTAGCATGCCAATTAAGAAACAATGTGTTTCTGGAATGTGACCAAAATAAGACACCCAAACCCAAATGGCTTTAAAGAAGAGATAAGAGATGGTGATGCTGCCTGCCCATCATCATAGCATTCTGCAGATATAATTTCTGGATAATATATTTTAAAGAAAATAAGCAATAATTAGTGGGTAGTATATAAAAGTATACTGACAAAGAATCCTAATTAGGACAAGCTATTTCATTTCATCAAAATCATTATCATTTTTTGTCCTAATGAATTACTGTACTCAGCCCAGATGGTTCCCTCAGAAAAAGAAGGAAACAGACAAAGAGGGATAAAATAAACTCAGTCTTATACAAGTCAATTCATTAACTATATAAATAAATGAACTTGAACACATACATAAATTAATAAGATATTAAAGAGCTCTACACTGCCTGTCAGGTAAAATTGTAGGATGTATTATAATTAGATTATGTTGCCTTTAATTTGTTTTAGAAATACTATTTCATACATTTCTTCTCATGCCATCATTATCTAAACACATAGCACTGACAATATCCTTTTTGGTTCTCTCTAGGATTTTTATTTTTTTAAATAATCATTTATTCTGATCTTTATGAGGACCTTTAGGAGTATTTGAGGCAAGAGAAAGATTTCCTAAAAATGGTGATTATGCCCAGTTGTCCTTGGCCTGTGGAAATACTTTGTCACAATCCATTTTACTCCCTAATGGAATGACACGTGAAATTTCTGCCAAACAAGCAAGATAGAAAAAAAAAATGCCCTTTGGTTGAGCAGCAGTATGCATTCTGTCATGCCCTGTATGGAATTAAGGGTTTTATGGAATTTGTAGAATGTAGTTTTAGGGGTGGATATTTTTCTCTATGTCTAGAAGATAGTTGGGCTTCCCAGGTGGTGCTAGTGATAAAGAACCCACTGCAAGTGCAGACAGACACAGGAGGCCCTGGTTGGCCCCCGGGTTGGGCAGATCCCCTGAAGGTGGACATAGCAATCCCTCTAGTATTCTTGCTTGGAGATTCCCAGGGACAGAGGAGCCTAGCCGGCTATGGTCCATAGGGCTGCAAAGAGTCAGACACAACTGAAGTGACTTAGCATGCATGCAGGACATAGTCGGTTAAGAAATCTTACTCAAATGATTTAAACATTGACTGCTACAAACAGTACCAATCCAAATTCCTGACATCCTTAGAAATAACGGCGGACAAATTTTGGCACTGATGCAGTGGGTGGTAAGTAATAGAGTTTACGTGTAACAGATACTGGAATCCCTAGTGTCAGATATATCGTGTATCATGTACATATCTAATGTTTGTGAACACCTTCTTAAAGTCTAACAGGGAATATAAGCAAGGACACAGGTCATGTTTCTAATGTGGTGTTGCTCACAGTCTTCTCACAGAGGGAGAAGACCAATGTAAACAGGATTTCTGAGCCACACAGGCCTATTGCTTTCCAAATATCTTTTCAAACCTCTTGCTTATACTTTAAATTCCAGACCTTCTGTAACTCTTTAATGAATCTTGTCCAAATATGGCCTGGAATTTTCATTTCTTTCACAGACTACCCCTCGGCTTCCTTTACTCTTCCTCTGGCATCCAACTCAGAACCCACCCCTATTTCTGACTTTACTCCTTTTATTTGAATATTATTCATTTATACTATATTTTCATACCTATTTATTTAGGCGACTCCATCATGTGTGGGTAGATGAATACCTTATTTTGTGTTTTTTCACTTACAAAATTGGCCCACTATATAGAAACCTTGATTTTAATAAATTATTTAATATTTTCTAATTTTCATAATTCTCAAAAAAGCAATATACAGCCACATACTTATTCCCTCAACTACTTAGTTTAGCCCTAAGAGATTAGTTTTAATCATCTTAGGTAATAGTTTCAACACTTTATTGGGTTCTATAATTGTAATTGAACTGTCTGATTTTTATTCAGTTGATATGTGTGTCTTACGTTTCACTTTAAATAGGACATGAGACTTGCAATATATTTAGGAAGGAATAAACAAATAAAGTAATTTTTAGCTTATAATTAGTTCAAAGTTTTTAGCATTTAATATCAAAATAACATTGACTTTGTTAGGCCCTCAGTATGGATTTTATAACTCTTATTAGACTGTTCCACAGTTTGTTGTGATCTACACAGTCAAAGGCTATGATGTAGTCAATGAAGAGAAGTAAATGTTTTTCTGGAACTCTCTTGCTATTTCTGTGGTCCAGTTGATGTTAGCAATTTGATCTCTGGTTCCTCTGCCTTTTCTAAATCTAGCTTGAACATCTAGAAGTTAACAGTTCATGTATTGTTGAAGCCTGGCTTGGAGAATTTTGAGCATTATTTTGCTAGTGTGTGAGATGAGTGCAATTGTGAGCTAGTTTGAGTATTCTTT
>SRVM01013450.1:0-10733 GCA_007570785.1 Antilocapra americana
TTTTTTTCAGGCATCTGTCTAATTCCATTCAGTTCAGTTCAGTCCCTCAGTCATGTCCAACTCTTTGCGACCCCATGGACTGAAGCCCACCAGGCTTCCCTATCCATCACCAACTCCCGGAGCTTACTTAAACTCATGTTCATTGAGTCCATGATGCCATCCAACCATCTCATCCTCTGTTGACCCCTTCTCCTCCTGCCTTCAGTCTTTCCCAGCATCAGGGCCTTTCAATGATTCTGTTCTTTGAATCAGGTGGCCAGAGTAATGGAGTTCCAGCTTCAGCATCAGTCCTTCCAATGTGGCAACACTTTGGGGAGGAGGATTTTTTATAAAACTTCAACCCAGATATGCTCCTAGTGACTTAGAGACTAATTTTCACATTTTTATGTTTTCACGGCTGCCAGTGTGTTGCTGTTGTTATTGTTTAAGACAAGTATACAGTTAGAGAGAAAGTGTTTAGAACAGTCATGTTAAAGCATGAAACTTTGCAGTTTTTAGTTTAATTCAGCCTTTTCTTAAATAATTGCAAATCTAATTCCTGCTAGCATTTATTAATTTTTATAATCCTGAAACATTTGACACAATATTCCCCAGTACTTTTATAGAGGAGCAAGTTTTTCACAGGTTCTTCAGTCACTATTTTGGAAGTACTTCCCAGACAGGGGGACCTTAGAGTTGCAACATCATTTTGACTGTATTGCATACTGAGTCAAAACAAATGGGCCCAGAGGTCTATTAGTCTCCCTGATGAGTTTTCTGAAATTCTCACAGCAATAAACCGATTTCTGGTTCTTTTTTATTAAACATAAAAGCATGCAATT
Source organism: Antilocapra americana (assembly GCA_007570785.1). Taxonomy (NCBI): domain Eukaryota; kingdom Metazoa; phylum Chordata; class Mammalia; order Artiodactyla; family Antilocapridae; genus Antilocapra; species Antilocapra americana. Next base: position 822 of record SRVM01013450.1, read on the forward strand.
TTGCCCTAAGTATTATTGCAGTTATTCTGAATCCTCCCATATTTTGGGGGCTCAGCAAAATGTGAACATTTTATAGTCCTGTGAGGAGAGAGCATGCTACCCAGTAGGAAAAACGTGGTTAAGGATACTATAATTACTGTAAATAAAGTATGCTGCTGATGCTAAGTCGCTTCAGTCATGTCCGACTCTGTGCGACTGCAGAAACAGCAGCCCACCATGCTCCCCCATCCCTGGGATACTCCAGCGAAGAACACTGGATTGGGTTGCCATTTCCTTTTCCAATGCATGAAAGTGAAAAGTGAAAGTGAAGTCACTCAGTCATGTCCTACTCTTAGCAACCCCATGGACTGTAGCCCACCAGGCTCCTCTGTTGATGGGGTTTACCAGGCAAGAGTACTGGAGTGGGGTGCCATTGCCTTGTCGGTAAATAAAGTATAGTCTACAGAAATATTGATTCACTGTGTTGTACACCTGAAACTAACATAGTATTGTAAATCTATATTGTAAACTATACTTCAATTAAAAACAAAGAGTAATATAGCAACTTAATGGGAAAATTACAAACACTGCCATTTCTACTAGCCCCGTCACATTTCTTCCTTAGATAAATTTTGTTACACTAGAGAATGTGATTGCTAATGAGCTTTTGAAATGAATAATTCTAAATTATAAAGGCATCCTACTCTTCATTAAAATATCATCAAGGTCCAGGCTCCTACTTTGAAAATTATATCCTAATAACATACTATTCATTATGGCAACAGTCTCATCATTACCTTTGCTTATCAGTACATGAATATCTGTTGATACCCAGATCTTGACTCCCAGTTAATTATTAGAAGCTTACATGAACACAACACATTATATTCTAAGGTGTCACTAAGTATGGTGAAATTTTTTTCAACAGTCTCTTTACATGGAAGTGAGATGCAACCTGCAATGAAGAATGATAGGAGTTTATCTTAAAAAGAGCTTGATTTTAATGAATGCACACTACAGAAAATAATAGAAGCAATGAAGTTATAATTATTGAAAAATGACACATGTATCTTTCTGATGCAGGTATTATTATTTTGCAAGCCTCCTTGAATATCTTTATTTGTTGCTGTTCAGTCACTCAGTCATGTCAAACTCTTTGCAACCCCATGGACTGCAGCATACCAGGCTTCCGTGTCCTTCACCATTCCCAGAGCTTGCTAAAACTCATGTTAATTGAGTAGGTGATGCCATCCAACCATCTCATCCTATCATCCCCTTCTCCTCCCACCTTTAATCTTTCCCAGCATTAGGGTCTTTTCTAATGAGTTGGCTCTTCACATCACATGGCCAAAGTATTGGAGCTTCAGCTTCAGCATCAGTTCTTCCAATGAATAGTCAGGGTTGATTTCCTTTAGGATTGACTGGTTTGATCTCCTTGCAGTCCAAGGGACTCTCAAGAGTCATCTCTGACACTACATTTAAGCATCAATTCTTCAGATCTCAGCCTTGTTTATGGCCCAACTGTCAAATCCATACATGACTACTGGAAAAACCATAACTTTGACTAGACAGACTTTTGTTTGCAAAGTAGTATCTCTCCTTTTTAATATGCTGTCTAGGTTGGCCATAGCTTTTCTTCTAAGGAGCAAGGATCTTTTAATTTCATGGCTTCAGTCATAATCTGCAGTTATTTTTGAGCCCAAGAAAATAAAGTCTGTCACTGTTTCCATTGTTTTCCCATCTATTTGCTATGAAGTGATGGGACTGGACGCCATGATCTTCATTTTTTGAATGTTGAGTTTTAGGACAGCCTTTTCATTCTCCTCTTTCACATTCATCAAGAGGCTCTTTAGTTCCTCTTTACTTTCTGCCATAAGGGCGGTGTCATCTGCATATCTGAGGTTTTTGATATTTCTCCCAGAAATCTTGATTCTGGCTTGTGCTTCATCCAGCTCAGCATTTCTCATGATGTACTCTGCATATAAGTTAAACAAGCAGGGTGACAATATACAGCCTTGATGTAGTTCTTTCTCATTTTTGAACCATTCCATTGTTTCAACCGTTCCAATAATCTGTTGTTTCTTGACTGTATACAGGTTTCTCAGTAGGCAGGTAAGGCATTGTGGTATTTCCATCTCTTTAAGAATTTTCCACAGTTTGTTGTGACCCACGCAAAGACTTTAATGTAGTCAATAAAACAGAAGTAGATGTTTTTCTGTAACCCTCTTGGTTTTCTTATGATCCAACAGATGTTGGCAACTTGATCTCTGGATCCTCTGCCTTTTCTAAATCCAGCTTGAACATCAGGGAGTTCTTGGTTCACTTGGAGGAAGCCTAGTTTGGAGAATTTTGAGCATTGCTTTGCTAGCATGTGAAATGAGTGCAATTGTGCAGTAGTTTGAACATTTTTTGGCATTGCCCTTCTTTGGGATTGGAATGAAAACTGACCTTTTCCAGTCTGGTGGCCACTGCTAAGTTTTCCAAATTTGCTGGCATATTGAGTGCAGCACTTGCACAGCATCATCTTTCAGGATTTGAAATAGCTCAACTGGAGGTCCATCACCCCCACTAGCTTTGTTCATAGTGATGCTTTCTAAGGCCCACTTGACTTCACATTCCAGGATGTCTGGTTCTAGGTGAGTGATCATACCATGGTAGTTTTTGGGATCATGAAGATCTCTTTTGTATAGTTCTCCTGTGTATTCTTGCCACCTCTTCTTAATATCTTCAGCTTCTGTTAGGTCCATACCATTTCAGTCCTTTATTGTGCCCATGTTTGCATGAAATGTTCCCTTGGTATCTCTAATTTTCTTGAAGATATCTCTAGTCTTTCCCATTCTATTGTTTTCCTCTTTTTCTTTGCATTGTTCATGTAGGAAGGCTTTTTAAAATCTCTCCTTGCTGTTCTGTGAAACTTCACATTCAAATGGATATATCTTTCCTTTTCTCCTTTGCCTTTAGCTGCTCTTCTTTTCTCAGCTATGTGTAAGGCCTCCTCAGACAACCATTTTGCCTTTTGCATTTCTTTTTCTTGGGGATGTTCTTGATCACTGCCTCCTGTACAATGTCATGAACTTCCATCTGTAGTTCTTCAGGCACTTTATCAGATCTAATCCCTTGAATCTATGTGTCATTTCCACTGTATAATCATAACGGATTTGATTTAGGTCATACCTGAATGGCCAAGTGGTTTTTGGCCATTTCCTCAAATTTTGCAATAAGGAGTTCATCATCTAAACTGCAGTCAACTCCCATTTTATGTTGTTTTTTTTTTTTTTTCACTGACTGTATATAGCTTCTGCATCTTTGGCTGCAAAGAATATAATCTTTATAATTCTGAGTAAAATAAAAATACAGTAAAACATAATGTCAATGAGAATATGACAAAATTAAGTGGCTTCCTTAAGTATTTAACTTGTAGTGTCTTCTTTAGAACTTGCCAGCAGTTAACTTTAAAATATTTTTTTGTTGTGTAACATGTGTCTAAGTTTATAAGCATACTTCAAGTTTATTAAAGGACCTCTTTAGGTTCTTCACTGTTTAAATTTCTTTGATAGTAACCATAACATCATATAGGTTCAAAATTAGTTTCTTCATTAACTAGAACTTTAGGAAAATCAGATAAAGATAAATATGGGTTTGAGCTAGTTATATAATTATACATATATCTTCCATGAAACCAATGTTCTGAATTAACTTTAAATTATGCTAAAACATACTAGTTGGTAAAGTTTCACTTAATCCGTATTAAAGCTCACATTACTATTACACATAGAGATTACAAATAAATTCATATAATATAGTTTCTACTTTGTTTCGTTGCTAAGACCTCTCTGACTTTTGCTAAGACCTGCCAGACTCCTCTGTCAATGGGATTCTCCAGGCAAGAATATTGGAGTGGGTTGCCGTTTCCTTCCTTAGGAAAGTTACTGAGCATAAAATAGATGTGCCTCAATCTTAACCATCAGAACTATTGTCTAATTTGCCTACAGTAATAGCATGACTTTCCCTAAAACAGTCCATGGTAGGCACAGTCACTGTCATCTAATGAGTAATAGATTAGAATTAAAATTTTTGCAGTTACATCACCTTAAAATTTAACCCCATAGACTTGTTCCCTTGGTTAAAATAGTTGATACAGCACAATATAAACTAAAATAGGACCTTAGGGATCTAAATGCATTATATTAGACCTTAGGGCATCCCCTGTGTGGTAGTGGTAAAGAATCTTTCTGTCAGTGCCAGAGACAAGGTTCAGGCCCTGGTGTGGGAAGATATTCTGGAGAAGGAAATGGTATTCTATCATTCTTGCCTGGAAAATTCCATGGACAGTAGAACCTGGCAGGCTATAGTCCATGGGGTCCCATTCTTGCCCCATTCCACTATTCTTGCCTGGGAAATTCCAAGGACAGCAGAGACTGGCAGGCCACAGTCCCTAGGGTCACAAAGAACTGGGGAGAACTGAGCACACAGACAGGCACATATCAGACGTATTTAGGAAAGGAGTGACTAGGGTTACTCTTTTGACAAGTATAAGCCCAATTTGGTCTGGAAAGAATTTAGATCTAGAAAGAATGAATATATTAATGTTGTACTCTTGCTGGTTAGAGCCTATATAATCAATATTATTATAATAATGGATTGTTTGCAATCTGAAAATGGTAAAATGCTTCTGTTCCGTATCAGTTCTGGCAATGTCTCAGCTGCAGTCTGCCTTCTCCTTCAAAGGGGCACAATATGCCTTTAAACTAGCTATCCTAAGGCTGTCAATTCAGTTAGTGCAGGGAAATTTAAAGACATGAGATGTCTATGAAGTTGATAGAATATTTAGGTTCAATTCTATGCTACACATGCTTGGTAGGAAACATTTAGTGATTTCCCCCCCCCCATCTTTTCCCAGATCTTTTCAGAACTTTACTTTTGAGTGCCATCCAAATTGGTTTCAATCATTGGCCACATTCTGAATGAGGGAAACGGTGAAGTGAGAGGGCAAAGAGGGTGTCATAATAAGGGCTTAGGAGAGGAAGGTCCCCGGATCTCTACCCATCAGTATCATTCTGTGAATACACAAACATATCTCCTTACAACAGTTCATTTTGTTTTCAGCAGCAAGCAAAGTCACTGATAATGATTATTATCTCTAAATATTGCTCAGTGATTAAGTCTTACTCTATGAGCTGCCACCATAGTTATATTCAGTGCAGAAAAAATACTGAAAAGGAGAGAAGTAGCATTTCCATGAGTGTGATATTTGTGAAAGATTTCATAGAGAAGATAGAGCTACATCTTGAACAAAGAGTTGCAGTGCACCTGATTTGGAAGAGAGGGATTTGGAGCTTCAGAATGGTTTGAGAGAAACATAGCTAACTGGTAAATAGCAGAGAGTTTAATATGTCTGAGCATGCATCTATGATTTTGGAGCCAATGAGCAATGGGTGTTTAGAAAGGATACAATGCAGGTGAGAGCAATACAATTTAACAGAGGTTATGGCCAAGGTAAAAATCCAGCATCAGTGGTTGCTCCTGGTGTAGTCTTTAACACTGAATGTCTCAGAAATAACAGGTTAGTGCATCCCCTTAGGAGAGAAATCTCTAATAAGACCTGTAAAGGGTTAAAACCCTTTGGTGAGCCATCTTTCTGTCTACCTGAAAGTCTTCACTGTTGTTCGCTCATGGAGAGTCCTGTCTACCACATGGCATTTTCTCAGCATCTCCATTGGGCCAGACTGCTGGTGGAGTCCTAGGTCTATTAAATCATTTCCCATTCCCTACAGTCTAATTCTACAAAAGGCAAAAGAAAAAAAAAAGTAAAATGATTTCAAGAGGTTTAAAATACTATGGTCTCAGTTCAGTTCAGTTCAGTTGCTCAGTTGTGTCCAACTCTTTGTGACCCCATGGACTGGAGCACGCCAGGCTTCCCTGTCCATCACCAGCTCCCAGAGTTTACTCAAACTTATGTCCGGTGAGTTGGTGATGCCATCCAACCATCTCATCCTCTGTCATCCCCTTCTCCTCTTGCCTTCAGTCTTTCCCAGCATCAGGGTCTTTTTAAATGAGTCAGTTCTTCACATTAGGTGGACAAAGTATTGGAGCCTCAGAATTCAGGCAAATTTAATCAAGAGATTTTCAAGGGTAGCAATGACAAGTCTTGATGACTGCTTAGGAAAGTGGATAGGAAAAAGGGGGCCTAGAAGATATCTCTAAGTTATCTCACATAGGTGACCAGCCAATAGTATTATTAACTGATATTTAGAACACAAAGACATGGAAATTAAGGTGATTTGAGACAGATTTTATATTTAGTCAGTATGTGGTGGTTTGCTTGTTCTAACTCTTTATTGATGATTGTCATTCTGAGTCATCTGGCATTCTTTCTATGTTGAAACTTGTGATGCTTTGGCTATAAAATATTTTAAGTACTGATCTTGACCTAATGTTATAAATTAGATTTGGACATGGTAAAGTTTAGGATGTCTATTAAATATGGAGGTGAATAAATCTAAAGAGAAGCTGGATATTATTTTGAAGTTTGGGATGTAATGCAAGATTAATTTTACTGTATAATATTAAGTGTCATAGTCATCAATTTATTGATTGTGGTGGTATCCATGTTGTAGATGAGCCATACAGATAAAATATGTTCCATTCTGTAGAGAAGAGATCTCCTTGCCTTTTATCCTCTCCACTCCCTGATCTCCCCTTGATCTGTTCTTTGAGCCATTTTGACTTCCAGCCCCTTGGCCTTCCCTAGCTGCTATTGAATTCCTTTCCCAGAATCTAACATCATCAGTTCAGTTAAGCCACTCAGTCATGTCCAACTCTTTGTGACCCCATGGACTGCTGCATGCCAGGCTTCCCTGTTCATCACCCACTATGGAACTTGCTCAAACTCATGTCCATCAAGTCGGTGGACTCATCCTCTGTTGTCCCCTTCTCCTCTTGCCTTCAATTTTGCCCAGCATCAGGGTCTTTTCCAATGAGTCAGTTCTTCGCATCATAGGCTTCCATTTCAAATATGTGCCTGCTTTCACCACAAAATCATTAGCCTGACTATACCCTAAACATAATTTAACTCTCTAATCTGATTCTTAAAGACACAATTCTCTGCTCAAAGAATAACCCTAGGCATGTCCTCTAACTCCCTGACCCAAAGAATCCTGCTATAAATGATCCATCACCTTCCTTATTTTGTCCTTTCTGTAAATGGCATAGGATGCAGCATGTGGATTACTGAAATTCTCTATAAATTTCCCTAGCAGTCTCCTTCTTTAATTCCTTCTCTACATTGCTTGCAGTAGAATGGTCTTTCTAAAATGTTAATGAAATGATGTGGTTCACTTATTTAAAATCTTTCAAAAGACCCTTATCTCCTTCATCAGATCTCTTTACATATCTGTCAGCAGGTCCTGCATGTCCACCCAGCCTCTTCTCTTACAAATGTCACAGACACACTATGCTCCAGTCATGTCAAGTTGTATGAATATCCCTTAACTCAAAAGGCTTAGACATTCATGCCTGTGTATCTGTGCCCATGCAGTTCTATTTGCATTAAATCCCTACCCTATATCCCTGCAAATTCTGCTATTTTATCATTTAATCTATGTTCTATAATTATCCATTGTTCTTTATTCCATGTCCTCTAAATATTTAAGGTTACATTTTCTTAATAAATTTTCGATGTACAGATGTTTTTAGTTCTGATGAGTTATATATTTTTAATGTTATTGCATTTGTGATCTTTTTAAGAACACTTTGTTGACCAGCCCCCAGTCATAAAGTTGGTCTTCTGTGTTTTTATTATTAAAAGCTTTTTGGTTTTAGCATCTACATTTAGGTCTATAATCTCACTCAAATTAATTTTTGTGAATGATGTGAGGCAGAATTCAAGGTTCATTTTCCCCCATATATCTATACAGTTATTTCAGCATTATTTGTGAAAAGAATTTGTTTCCAAATTGAATCTTTACTTTGATTGACTTTTTGATGTTAAATCATCCTCTAAATTTTTTTTTAACTTGCTTTTGAAAAATGGTCATGCAGTTGTTTATTCATTTCTATAAACCTTTTATATTTGATTTGCCAATCTCTGAAAAAAATCCCCTTTGAGAACATCATTGGATTTATGTTGAATCAATACAATAATTATTTTCATCACCCTAATAAACAGACTTTTCTTAGCTTGTCTCTTGCATGACCTCCCTTCTCTGGTCTCTTGTGGATCTTGTTTAATGACAGTATTCATAATCATACTTCTCTGACTACTCATCCTGATTAATTCCCTTCATTCCCTGCCTATTTTTAAAGGTCAACTTACTTCCCTGATGGCTCAGATGGTTAAGAATTCACCTGCAATGCAGGAGACCTGGGTTTGATCCATGGGTTGGGAAGATCCCCTGCAGGAGGGCATAGCAACCCACTCCAGTATTCTTGCCTGGAGAATCACCATGAACAAAGGATCCTGGTGGGCTGCAGTCCTTGTGGTCACAAAAAGTTGGACACAACTGAGCTATTAAGCACACATGCATCTCTCCCATAACTGCATTTCCAACTGAACATGGGGACCTAAATCAAGTGTATGCTGCTAACCCTTCAAACTTAAATTCTGAGGATTTCCATTCTTCATTAATTGTGAATTACTATAGGTTTCATCTTAACCATTTGCTCTCACATTTGCATCTGTGCTTCCAATCCCACTTGGCCCTCTCTAGAGGCAGGATCTTTGCCTCTTTCACCTTCCCTCTCTTTTTTATTAACTTTGGCCTAATGCCAACTTAGTTTTTCTAAAGCCTACTTCTCATCATATGACTCTTGAGTAACATCCTTTGATGACTTCCATTGCTTGCCCAAAGAAGACACGATATCTGAGTTTTATGTTGCAAACAAACTAAGAATGTACAATCTCATTTAACCATCATGGCAACTGTATAATTATTCTCAATTTACAGATGTGAAAATTAAAATGTAGACATGCTAAATTTCTAAAGTTCTAGAGCTACTAAGTGACAGCTATTCCCACCCACTCTAATAATGACATCACTCTACTCTCTTTTAAGGGAAAAGTCATAAAAAGGCTTATGTTCACATTAGGAAAAATGTAGAAATATACGAGTTGGATTTCTCTTCACATTTACATTGTTAAATGTAAATACAATTAGTAGCTAATGAAAGACTTCTTCCTCTGATTTTTTTAGTTAGTTTTGTGGGGTTTTTTTGTCATGAAAATTAAATACACTGTTTCTCTAGTCTCGCCTGTTTGAACAAAGACAAAAGAGGCTAGTGCAAATGAACAATGCAATAATAAGCAAAGCTACTGACATAAATGTTTATGTAGCTCATGAATGATCAATAAATTCATTTTTCTCGACTTCTCTTCCTATTAGCTTTTTTCAATTCATCGTCTTAAGATATTTGTAAATTGTCAAACAGTGTATTTTCTCTGGGATATATATTCTGTAGTCAAAGTGAAAAGATTTATGCTTTCCTGCTATGATCCTTAGTTCATTTTAACAGGCATGAGTCAGACCTGAAAGCAGAAACAGGGAGTCTTCAAAAGATCATGGGTTGATATATTTAGATAAACCTGTGCTGTGTAATGTGACATTAACGGAGTTGAGCTCCAAGGAAGCAAAATAAATTATTCCCTTGGAATATGCCGCCTCTAGGAAGAGGCAGAGGTTTCTTTTGTTGTAAATAATAAGAGATGAAAATGAATAAAGTCAGTCGAAAGCGACAAATTTGAAATAGAGAAGACTCAGAGTTTTTGAAAATGGATCTATCCTTTGTAAGTGGAGACAATAAAATATATTCAAGTAAGGAAGCAATCGAGAATAGACACTGCTTATTAGAGAGGAACAAGGAGACGTATACCTCTCAGACTATGGTGTTTTCTTTTGCTCTAACAGACAGAAAGGTCAGTCCTGAGACTTGGAAAAA
>SRVM01013454.1:0-30679 GCA_007570785.1 Antilocapra americana
AGGTGGGAGAAAGCTAGTAACAAAAAATATGGAAACTAAAACAAAGTGATGTCCTCCTGTTTTGGGTAAGGAAGGACTTATATAAAATTGGCAGCATTATTTTTATTCTTTTTATCTGACTCTTCCAAGAGAGGTAATTAAGAAATTTGCACTCTCACACACTGGAAAGCAATTTCACAAAATGTATCAATAACATTAAAATATTCCAACAGCCCAGCTTAATAGTTTCACTTCTAAAAACCAACCCCAAGAAAATGATTTGGGACTTGGCTAAAGATATATGCACATGAGGCTGAGTATGATGCTGTGTGTAGTGTCAAAATGAGCAGCCTGGCTAAATATCCACTAGGAGAGGGACACTAAAGAAAATTTAATCCACCATGCCATGAAATAATTGAGATTTTTCATGAAACAGTACTGACAGTGAGTAAATATACGGTGTTCTGTAACAACATAATAATTAATTTTAAAATTATACATAAGACATGGAAAGATTAATAAAAGAAAATATGTCAAAACTTTACAGCTGATACCTTAGGTGAAGGAATTATGAGTGATACATAGTTGCTTCTGTATATGTTCCCCTATTTTCCAAACTTTATACAATGGTAAGATTAATTTCATTTTCAGAAAATTCTTTTTTTTAGAGTAACATGTTTTCTAATCAAAAAGAGATCAAGAGAAATACAGCAACGAAAATATAACATTGATAAACTCCAAGAAGTGCTGGCAATGAGACCCTGAATTCAAAGTCGTGAGATGTCATGTAGATATATGACTGAGTCTCTCTTCTGTCCATCTGAAACGATCACAAGATGGGTAACCAGGAACACTCCAATATAAAATAAAAAGCGCAAAAAACAGGAAAAAAACCCCAAAGTCCTGAGAAGTCAGATAAAAGAAAACTCAAGCCTAGCATGGCCGGGAGGGGCACTGGTGCAGAAGGCGATACTACAGATCAGACACACAGCAAGAGGCAAGACCAAGTACATGAAAGATTTGACTCCGGGCAGCCCCTGGCTGGTCATCAGGACCTTAGGAAGAGGAAGTGGTAGCTAGCACCTCCAAATTACTGAATGCTTGGTGACAGAATATGTCAGCTATAGCTACATTTTAGTTGCTTACAATACAGTATACTAACACATATATATGGAATTTAGAAAGATGGTAATGAGAACCCAGCATGCGAGACAGCAAAAGGAACGCAGACGTATAGAACAGACTCGTGGACTCTGTGGATGAGGGCAGGGATGGGATGATTTGGGAGAATGGCATTGAAACATGTTAAGTATCATATGTGAAATCAATCGCCAGCCCAGGATTGTTGCTCGGGGCTGCTACACCGAGATTTCCCGGGGTGGGGGGGAGGAGGGAGGGAGGAGGGAGGGGGATTCTGGAGGGGGAGCATATGTACGCCCATGGCGATATCATGTCATTGTATGGCAAAACCAATAAAAAAAAAAAAGAAAAGAATGTGTGTGTACATATATATATATATATAAAATATCTTCCCCAATTCGCATATATATATGAAAAAATGTATATGTATGTGTAACTGATCACTTTGCTGTACATCAGTAATTAACACAACATTGTAAATCAAATATATGTCAATTAAATAAATTAAAAAAATAATAATAAAGTCTCCAAGTTTAAAATCCTCCCAAATGGTTAGGCAGAGAGGTCTAGACCAAAGCGCCACCTCCTGGTTTGCAGACAAGGTGAATGAGGCCTCCAGCAAAGGAAGGGTCCTGAGAGGAACTCAAAAGGTACCCAAAAGGAACACCTCTTCTCCAGGTGGGCTCATCCATCCCTGACCTCACACCCCCCACACAGACTCGGGTCAGCGTTGGAAGGTCCTGTGGTAGACACAGCACATACTGGGGTAAATTTAAGTTGGCCACAGACATTAATATTTACCAGACCGCCTGCTCCTACTCTTCCAGTGCTCAGTCCTTTGCACTTCCTTGGTCCCAGACAACACTCCTTTATTTTTGGCTGCACTGCACAGCGTGCGGACATTAGTTCCCTGATCAAGGCTCGAATCCCTGCCCTCTGCCTTGGAAGCACAGAGTCTTAACTACAGACCATCAGCGAAGTCCCCCAGACAACACTCCTTCTCCTATGCTTGGCCTCACGCTATCCCCAGCTCCACTGGCTAACAAACTAGTTTGCAGCTAGCTCTGACCTTGGAAGCCTTCTAAGGCAAAACCTCCATTATGTGCCCTGTGGCCACACAGACTACTGCAATTCAGGTGAGGGGCCCCTGGGCAGAGGCTGTCGGTGCTTCCCCACGTTCTCTGCTCCCGGCACACTGGCCTGAGTTCTACCTCCTGTATCTGCTGCTCTTTGCCGGGGGTCTCTGGTAGCCAGAGACCACTCTGCCCACGTGTGCAGAAGGTCAAACCACTAAGGAATTAACTGCCCTTGAGAGCATCCTTCAACTGATGACTCATGGGATTTGGAGGATAAGTATCCAGCTCTCTTGCCACTCACTCGGGAAAACCCACGTCTTCTGCTGATTTCCCAGCGCTCCCCAGCTCCAGGTGTCCATGGCGGACACTCGCTCGACAGCACAGTGTAGGCTGACTTCCTTCTCCATTCATGTCACTTCTCCACTCCTCTACCAGTGTTACCTGGGGTCAACTCCCAAATATACTACCTGCATTTCGATCCTTTTCTTAGTCTGTTTCTGCTGGAAACCAAAATAGGGCAGTGCCCCGAATGCAATCAGTTTTGTATGGATGACCCTCAGCAGTCTCCCCCTGTGTGTTTGTGCTGAGGTCCAGGCAGGAGTCAGTGATGGTGGCGTGGCGGTGACCCGCTCCTGTTCAATGTGCGGGACTCACCTCTGTGGCGACGGGCCACGTTCACAGATGGGACACCAAACATCACATCTCCTATCAAGTCCAGGAACAGGCCTTTCTTTTTGACAGGGTCATCTGTCCCTCCTAAATACTTGTCAGTGGCCACTGGAGTCAGTTCCTCAGGAATGCTCTGAAATAGATCAAGTGAAAGTGACCACTGTTAAAATTAAATACAAAATGGAGACCAGACTTATGAATTATCTGTGCAGACAAAACCATTTAAGCCATGGGAGCAAAACTGTAGCTTTTCATGCACATAAGCGAAATCTAATTTAGGTTAGTTATTTTTTGTAAAACCCTCTGACAATCACAAAATAAACTTAAGTCATCTCCCTAAAATGGCCACTTTTAATCAGTCCTTTGCCACCTGAAAAACTCTATTGCAATAAGCAATCACTGAAAAGGTGAACAACGTCCTCATTTTCACTTTAGAAGCCATGCTGTAACTTCACACCCCTGAGTTCCCGTGATTCCTGGCCTCTCACCAGCATGGGGTAGGACTGCCACACGAGTGATGTGGCCGTCTTCTGGTCCAGCTTGTCTTCAGAGAGCGGATATCTCATGATCTGTTACAACAAGGGTTAAGCAACAGTGAAATCATAGGTAATGGCAGGAAAAACCAAAGTGACCAAGAGACCAAACTAATGCAGGCTGAGGGTCACTTTGCCATGTCTTGATGGGCTTGGGTCTTTGAAGAGTTGGGTAAAATCAATGAACCAAATGGACTTTCATATCCAGAAATCTAGGAGTGAAAAGAGAATAATGTAATTGTTAACAGAAGCTGTCCCAGTCTTTGTGTGTTTGTGTCTGACTCTTCGTGACCCCGTGGACCTTCCAGTCTCCTCTGTCCATGTGATTTTCCAGAATACTAGAGTGGGTTGCCATTTCCTATTCCAGGGAAGTCTTTCTGACCCAGTGATCGAACCCACATTTCATGCTTGGCAGACAGATTCTTTACTACTGAGCCACAAGGGAAGCACATACATATATACACAGATACACAGAGACACACACACACACACTCACAAAGTCAGGCTTAGAGTCCCCACAGTGGTCATCAAGACAGAAAGGGAAGGTTTCAGCTAGCCTAGTGTTGAAGTGAAAGGCTCTGGGGCAGATGACACAGCCCCACAGATACCCCTCTGTGTCAGATAACCAAGAATGCCCCAAATCCTGCCATTATGACTTTGGCCCTTCAGTAAAATCTCTGAAATCATGCTGAAGAACTACAAAACTCGGCACGTAACAACTTCATCAAAACTCTGTCCGAAGAGACTTGACTAAACTCCAGGACAGCTGCAGAAATCTTAAGGCCATGTTCTTAGGATGACCACAGTGCCCCCTTAAAGAGCTGTGGGCTGCCAGGAGACTTTACTGTTTATTTCAGCCAAAACCTAGTGATGGACAGGTAGGTCCATGAAACCCCTCTTAGAGCAGTTACTTTAGAAACCTTGTAATTATAAATCTTTTCTTTGCCCGTTTAGATGCAACTCTTCCACCCCAAACTGTTTCCTCAAGGATCTGAGATTCCTCAAGGATCTCTATGAACAACACACATTCAGGGGATAATTCTTGCTCTCTCCTTCAGTCTTTGTGAGATGATAAAGGCCTAACTTCAGTGGAGGCCTTGATTCTACTTACACTACTGCCTCCTGTCATAAAGATAGAAGTTTGTTTCTTCTCCAGATAAATGCCAGCTAACAAATCCAGGCTTTCATTTCAGGGATTGGGTTCAGTTCACGATCGATCTTTTCCCTAGAGCAGGGGTGTAACTGATTCAAATCTGTTACCATGTCACCTAGTGTCTGGCTTGTTTATCTTTGGCAGAAGGGAGAGTACTTCCTAACTTTTGAAGTCAATTTTAAGCCAGGAAGAGGCAGGCTCTTTTGACTCTTTCCAGTGAGATGACTTGAGAGCATGGGTGTAGGAGTGGGGGTTTTTTGTGGAGAAACCATGAAAGCACCAAGCCCAAGGGGAGAGGCTGCAGGGCCCAGACCTCACTCTCCAGGACTCCCGAGCCCCTTGCCAAACCTTGGGTTTTTCATCTGCCCAATGATCTCTACCAGCCCTCCTGGAACCAACATTCCAGGATTTATGGATGGGAGGACAATCAAGAGAGTGTGTGGGGATGTGGGTCCCCAGGGCTACATCTCCCAGATGACAGTGTGGACCATCAGAGATGGTTTCCATGGAAATGTCAACTTTTGCATGAAGGGGACAGCTGCAGAGGGGTCTGTGGAAGGAAGGGTCCTGTGACCAGAGATATGAGGTGTGATGTGACCAGAGATGGGAGGGGCGATATGATGGGCAGGGGAGACAAGTCTACGAGGCCTGCACTTTCTCACCGATGGCAGAAGCCAGCCAAACTCTTGCTTGTTGATTCCGATGATGTAGGGAACGGTGTTGAAGTTCTTTTCAGCCAGCATCTCTTCTGGCATCTTTGGCAGCAGCACTCTGTCAATCACGGTGGGCAGGAAAGGATGGTTCTGGGGAAGAGGGCAGAGTATTGTCTGTGCTTCCCCTTCCAGGTCACACCTGCATCCCTGTCTCCACCTGCCAGAGCTGACAACCAGCATGTGCTCGTGGCCGGTTGCGCACGCTCAGGGCTAACTAAGTCTGTGGATCCCAGAGGGCAGAACTCCGACCAGGAGAAAGCAGTAGTCAGGCACTGAGGGCAAATCTTCACTCAAATTGGTATAAAAATATATAATATAATGTGTATTTAATTTGCAAAGCATACATTAATATATCTCTATGCATCTCTCCATCTACAGTCAGTTCTTATAAGCATCTCTTACAGGAAACCAGCCTCACAAGGAAGCCCACCCTTTTTTGGTCACTTTAGCAAAGCTATAAGATAACTAACTTTTGAACCAGGCCCCCCTCAACGCTCTACTCCTCTTCAGCCCAAGCACACCTTTCAGATCTTTTAATCACCAACGCCCTGCCCAACTTGTTGGTTTTTCCCATAGATCAAAGAAGCAGAAATGAAGAATAAGAAATTCACAGATGATCGGATCTCTTCCCTAGCTGACCCATCTGGAATCTCCCAAATATAAGAACAAGATAACACCTAGAGGAAGATCATGAGGCGTCCACAACCTGCACACGAGCCTGCAGGCAAACAGGGATGGTGACCACTCTGGACCCCTCATCTCAGGGATGAACTGAGATGACTTCTCTGTTACTCCTTAGAAAGTTTCATGGCCAAACAGAAACTTGGTGGCTTTTGGGAGGACACTGAGTCCACCACGTCCCCAGATGGTGAGCATTCTGATTAAGGTCGTAACTGGCCTGCAGCAGGACCCCTCTTGACTTGGTACTGTTCTCATTATTCATGACACTGAAGTTCTATAAAGTCACTGTGACTCTGGTTTAGTGAATGCTGAGTCACTGCCCTGGTGAAATAAGGGATCAGGCTCCTGAGAGCCTTTCGTCACATTATTTCAACCTTGTTCTGTAAATGTTTCTGTTTAAAGATACCTTATGTAAAAAACATTTCTTACAGATAGTTAGTTATATGTAATATTTATTGATAATAAAACACCAGTCAACACGGGCTCAATGTTTTTCAGCCCGGGGAGGCTTCTGCTGGAGTTTCCTGCATGGCTGGGAGGGGAGTGGTGTCCTGAGGACTGAGATTCATGGCTCCTTTCCCCACATCCCTGCACACAGTTCGACTTGCCCAGCCAGTCAACCCTGCAGCCCCCTAGGAGATGACCCGGGCTCCTCGTGAAGGCTCCTAGAGCCCCAGTCATCTCCACTCCCCGCAGTGGAGGTTTCTCATCCACCTTCTCCCAACAGGGCATTTTTAGGAATGTATACAAGACTAGGGGCTGGCTGGGGACAGGGACACAGAGTTGATGACGGAGAGCAATGGCCTGGGGGTCGGGGAACAGGTTGTGGTCCCATTATATGGTCGTCCTAGCTGTGAGACCCAGGAGGTCACAGCCCCTCTCTGGGCGTCAGCACTATAAGCACTAGGATTTACTAGGATTCCACACGAAGAAGTCTTTCATTCTTTCCTCATCATCAACTGAAGCTTAAGGTGTCAAGTGGAGAAGGAAAGGGCAACCCACTCCAGTATTCTTACCTGGGAAATCCCATGAAAGGAGGAGCCTGACGGGCTACAGTCCATGGGGTCACAAAGGATGGGACTCGACTTAGCGACTGAGCAAAGGTGTCAAGACTTAAAATGTGTAATCAAGAAACCAAAGGTCCTTACCTCTCTAGGGTCACCATGTAAATCAAGAGTTAAAAATTTCTGTGAAGACAAAGACAGAGGTTGTGGTGAGGAGGCTTCCTGGGAGAAAAGTTGACCTCTGTGAGCTGTGCCCAAAGGTTCCAGGTGCTCCCTCCTGGTGCCACCCTGGCTGGGCTGAAAGGAAGCGGGCAGGACCCCCTCCCCTGGGCACAGGGAGCAGGTGTGGGATGGGGGAGGGGAGCTCTAGAGGCCTGCTGTCGGTGCCTGCCCTGCCCTCCGCCTGTTTCCCCTCCTTCTTTCTCCAGGCAACACCACCCCGACTTTCCTTTGGGGGACCCCCTCTCCCGCACCCTCACTCCACGACTGCAGGCATCTGTATGTGACCCCCGGTGCACCAGATCCCTGAATACAGGGACTGCTTCGGGGTGGACATGTGCCCGTGTCAGTTCAGTAGAGTTTACCCAGACTTTTGCTGCAATCGTTGGGAAACAGCGCTTCTAAGGAGACAGTAGGTAAGACTAGAGTACTGCTGCTGTCTTTAACCTCCCCAGGGGACAAATCTGTCTGAGAATGAGGCCAACACAGAAAGGTAAGAGAGCTGAGATATAGACACAGATTCTTAGTAATAGCATAAGTGCATCTGCATCCAGCCATGCCTGAAGCCATCCACTCCTACACTTGTCAGTGAGTTACCTGAAGATTCTGTCACAACATATTCCTTTCTTTTCTCAAGGCACTTTGAGATGAATTTTCTTACATTGCATTAGAACATCCTGACTCCTACAAGCTGACTGAAATTCAGCCCACCCCACACTTCTCTTTGTTGTGAGCTTACCAAGACTATACTAGTTCTATTGTGATGCTAACAAGCCTGATCAGTATGCGGGAAATCCCAGTAAGGATCCCTCCATTATGTGTTGGAGGCCCACAATCCAGGTGTGTGTCTCTGTGTGTGTGTGTGTGTGTGTGTGTGTGTGTGTGTGTGCGTGTGTGTGTGTGCTAGAGAGAGAAGATAATCCTGGAAACACTTCCACATGATCCCAGAAGATCTCAGAAGAATAACATGGACTCTTAGGTTCTCTGTGTTTTCCTAAAGTCACCGAATCTCCCCTTACAAGCTGGATTTCTTGTGCCACGTGGAGTTTCAGAAAGAAATTTACACAACCAGAAAACAGTTTTGTGTTTATCTTTGGGCACAGCGGTCACCTTATTTGAGCCTGAGAAACCAACATTCAAGGCTACTTTGGACTTAACCCATGGAAATAGAGTGGAGTCCAGTGCTGGAGGCTAGCCCCAGGGAGTCCAGGAGTAGCCTCAGGATTCCAGGGTCCAGACAGAGAGTCCAGGTGCGCAGGCTACTCCAACAGTTCCCACTGGGTCTAAATGTGGTGTTCTCTGGGTATCCGTCTTGCTGCAACTTCCTGTGATGACCCACCAACATAGCCATCAATCCTGAAATGTCACCTTCTCTGTGAAGCAGCCCTGCTTATTACAATGAATGCTTCCCCTCTCTGTACTCCCACCACACTTAATACACTAAGTCTATGTGTGTCTTTCTTGTACAGGGACTATATCCAATTATGTCTGCATCATCCACTCTGTTACCTCCCCCATACACCTAGCAGAGATGGATGGATGGATGGATGGGTGGTTGGGTGGATGGATAAATGGATGCATGGATTGATGAAATTGATCACTATCTGGGGTATGGATGAACTGCTGGGATAACTGGGCAGATGGATTATACCTAGAAGATTAACTAATGGATGGTTCACGGATTTTACAGATATGGGTGATAAAATATAGATAAAGAGATGATTGGTAACAGATGAATGAATGTTATAGATGAATTGATATTAGACTGATGAAAAGATACTGATGAATTCATCAATAGATGGACAGATGTATAATAAGATGATGAACGAATGATGGATGGATGAACAGGTGGATGGATGAATGCGTAGATAAACAGTTATGACAGAATCATGATTGAGGCAGACATGCAGAAAACCTAGAAAACTGGGCTACCACTGGGTCATAACTGAGGTGGTCTGTAGACAAGGTGTGGTAAGGTTTCTGAAAGTATTTGTTTTACATAACCCCATTCCTAAAATTCAAGGTGATAACTATCTCTGAGTATATGTAATCTTTAATTTCTTAAAAATATATCAGAAAACAAGACTGGAAAAAGTAAGTTTTGATAAACATGAGGGGTCATTGTTCTGTTGTTCATTTTGTTATTTATTGTCTTTGCTAACATCTGAGATACTCATAATTAAAAAAGAAAGAAGGAAATTTCCCATTCAGATCCAGAGGCTGACACTGCTTCTGGGAGGTGAGAAACTGTCCCAGGTAGTTTTTCTAGGGCAAGAGGACAGAAGCTGAAATGATGAAGCCTGGGGCCGTGTTTCCAGGGTGGGGGGCTTGTTTTTCCAACACAGTGGATGCACTTACCATCTTTTGCGTTACGTCCATGAGCTCATCCTCTGTCTTCTGGCGCAGGCAGTGAACAAGGACAGCCGAGGTGATGGTTTTGCACCCAGCAAAGACAGCAATTTGCTGTAGAGATCACAGGTGACAGCAGAATTCAAGACCCATGCCTCTTCCCTCCATCAATACCGATGTGTTCTGCCCCAACCTCCCTTTAATTAGGCAGTCTGTGGTAGCAGGAAACATCCCAGACCCGTAGGTCCTGGGTCCCAGGCATGCCAGTTATACTCCTCAGCCTCTGCTGCTTTATTTCTGTTAAAGTGGACAGAATGATCTCAAAGCTGAACATCTAAAGAGAGGTAGCATGCAGGGGGTGCTTAAGAGCATGGAATCCAGAATCCCAGTTTCTAATTTCAAATCTTGACTCATCCAATAAATAACCACTTGGACTCAGGCCAGTCAGTTGCAAAGTGCAGCCAGAGGGGAAGATGCAGAAGAAGAGAAGTCAGACGCCATGATAACAGGACCCTGGAGGGTATGCAAGGGCTGCCTGGAGCCTGGTCCAGTGTCTGAAATAAATCAATGCTCAATATGTATTTGGTGGAAAAAGAAAAACGCACAGGAAGAAGTAGAGGAGAGAGAAACAGCGAGACTGTAAAAATAAGAGTCTTAGATTCTTCATTCTTTGATTTCTTGTCCTGTTTGAGAGCAAAATCCAGTCCCATCTCGAGACCTTTCTTTCCTTTCAATAAGCTCCCCCGTTTGGACCTAAGCATGATCAATGGGCATCTGCTGTTAATATCCTAAAATTCTGAAAACATTCTCAAAAATTCTAAAAATTCATGGAGCGCCTTCTCTTCCTTTTCTACTTACCAATCCCTTCAGTCTGTGTGTGCTGCCCCCACCGCTCTCCAAATCAGCTCTCACAGCCTGATCAAAATGCTCTGGATCACTGACTCCAAGCCACATGTCTCAGCAGAGCCTCTGTGTTGCTCACCCTTCCTTGTCTTCCTAACACTCACCAAATGAAAACACAGTCTTCACCAGGTCCTATGTAGTATGGCCCCGCCATGGTCTCATCCTCAGCTCTCCCCAGGTTTCCTCTGAAATTTCTGCTCTGCCCACATGAGCCTTCCTCACTCTCTCAGACATCTGCCCCTGTCACAGGACATTTGCACAGACTTGTCCTGTTTCCTGGATATTCTTTGCTTGCCAAGTAATTTACTGCTTACCCTTCTCATCTCAACTCGTTGATCATTTCTTTCTTTTTTTCAGGAAGCCTCTCCTGACAACCTCCCGCTATTCCCTGGACAAAGTGCTCCTTTTGGATTCTGTTATGAACTCAGATACCTTCCTTTATTGCTCTGGGTACAACTGACATTTTGTAAGTGGTAAAATTTTGTCATCATTAATCTC
Organism: Antilocapra americana; assembly: GCA_007570785.1. Classification (NCBI taxonomy): domain Eukaryota; kingdom Metazoa; phylum Chordata; class Mammalia; order Artiodactyla; family Antilocapridae; genus Antilocapra; species Antilocapra americana. The sequence goes on from SRVM01013454.1 coordinate 10,918, forward strand.
TCTCCTGCCTGAGAAAAGAACCTAGGTGTCAGGTTATCCCCATACTATCTGTTGCATGCATCAGTGAAGCCATGAAGAGTTCTCAGGTACCCAGCCTAGTCACAGGATCCCCAGAGAGAAAACACTCCAGGCCCACAAAGTGTAAATGAGTTCACTTGACCTCAGACCTTGAGGGAGATAACACACAATAACACACATTCAGCGCAGCACCCCACCTGGCACACTTTGGGAAACAGGTTCCATGGAAAGTGCGTGGGGCTGGCAGACCAGAGTCATGAGCCTGAGTCCAGCTCTGCCCTCATCACTCACTGACCTTGGCGAGGCTCTTGTACTTCAGCTCTCTGCCCCAGTTTGCTCAGTGGTAGAACTGGGAGGTGGGGTGGTGTGTCCTCACCCTTCCTGTTCAGTCATTTCTCACTTCTATGATTTTCTGAGGATGTCGGCATGGCTGAACTCTAAGAAAGGGCCCTGACAACTTCAGGAGAACAGAGCAAAAGGTGTGGCGGCGGTCCAGTGTGAGACCTACCTCCGCTGCAGCCTTGGAGTCCTTCTTGACCAGGGCAGAAGTGAGGGCCACGCCGCTCTCAGAGATGGCCCGGTGGAAGAGATTCTTGGCCAGGGGAGATAATACCTGGAAGGACCATGTTGAGAAAGGAGGTTCATGCTCACGGGAGAAAGGTGGGTTGTTCTTCAAGAGCCACACCCATCCACCACCCTGTCCTGGACTGCTCTCGTGGGGGCCACGGGCCTGGCGTCTGTGAGAAAATCTCAGCTGGAGGGAGGGAGGAGCAGAGTGAGGGAGAGAACAGGCGGTATGTGGCATCCACTGACTATAACAATCAACAGCATCTGAAAGTCAGCTCAGCCATTCCTAGCAACACTTTAGAGGCACACTTCTTATGGCAACTATATTCAAGTAAGAATTAATTAAAAAAATAAAGGTGAATAAAATGTTTAAATGGATGGGGAAATATAATAAATAAATAAATAAATAAAATAATTTATTTTATAAATAAGTAAAATAAAGGCACAGTTCTGACTTCCCATTTCCATTGCTCAGAATTTATCCTAAGGAAAATGAGCATGGAGGAATACAACAATTTTTAATAATGCTCAGGTTGCTTATAATAGTAAAAATTGGAAATAACCCAGGGTTTCAATATTATGAGATTGGATAAATAACTTATTTTTCATTCTTACGATGAACTTACTTGACTATACATACAAAAAATATGAAAGAGTGTTTAATGCTCAGAGAAATATTTATGGTGTTTCATAAGGCTAGGGAAAGTTTGTTTGAAAATTTCTAGCTAGGGGTTCCCTTGTGGTTCAGTGGTTAAGAATCCACCTTCTAATGCAGGGGACATGGGTTCAATCCCTAATCTGGGAAGATCCCATATGCCATGAAGTATCTGAGCCCGTAGGCCACAGCTACTCAAGTTCTTGCACTCAGAACTGAGCTCCGCAACAAGGCATGGCACTGAGACGCCCCCACAGTCAGACAAAGAGCAGCCCCTGCTCGGTGAAACTAGAGAAAATCTGTGTGCAGCAATGAAGACCCAGCACAGCCAAATATTTCAAAAAGGAATTATAAAACTTCTAGCAAGACGGATAGATGGATAGACAGATAACCAGGGTGAATTATGGGAAAGAACTAGGAAGATACAGATCAACATGAGTATCCAAGGATAATGGGATTGTGAACGATTTTTCTTCTTTAAGATTTTCTGTACTTTTCCTTTTTGCCACTTCATGAAACAAAAAAACACTCTTCTCTGAATGTTCAACTGTGAAACCAAAATAAGTTTTTAAAATGCAGTAACAGGGACTTCCCTGGTGATGAGGCGGTTAAGACTCCAAGCTCCCAATGCAGGGGGCTCAAGTTGGATCCCTGATTGGGGAACTAAGATCCCACATGCAAAACGGCTAAAAAAAAAGAGGTGGTAATAGCGTTATCTCTCTGCTCAAATATAAGGTAGTAGGAGTGTTTCGCACAGCTCCCAGCACCTTCTAATCTGGCCTTCCAGCTTTGCTTCCCTCGGGGTCTCCCTCATCCCCATTCCCCACACCATGCTCCCAGGTCCTGTCTGTGTCCCTCCTCCCCTGCCCCCTCCCTCACCCCTCCTCTTCTTCTCCTTCTCCCCAGCCCAGCTCCATCCCTCAGCCCCAGAGACTGCTGCCCTTCCTCCTGGGCATGGATAAGCCACAGAGGGGGACCCCAACCTGTTCTCAGTGCTCGTGCCTCCCTGAACTGTAGGCCTGGCTTCAAGTCAGACTAGGACACTCAGACCAACCTCATGGTTGGCTCCTCTGATTAATCATTTACACCTACCCGTACTTCTCAAGAGAAGTGAGGTGAGTCCTAACGTTAAAATGATTATGAAGGAGAGGACGAGCTCAACCAACACAGGACAGAAGAGTGTGTTTGTCGCAACTGGGGCTGGAGTTACGGCCCCGGAGCCTAAGCTGAGCCCTGAGCTTCCTGGGGGCCAGGGGAGTCTGGCCATTGACTCTCCACCATTGATGCTGCACAGAGCAGGGTCAGCCTTGAATCCAGGTCTTGAAGTAATCGTCCCAGGACTAGGTGGGCTGGTCTGCAAGGGGTCCCAGCAGCAGCCACATCAGGGCCAGGAAGACTTACAAGAACAGAGACACTTTCCCCTCCTGCCGACTCTCCAAAGATGGTCACGGAGCCTGGATCCCCTCCAAAGTTGGCAATGTTCTCCTGGACCCACTGCAGTGCGGCCACCTGGTCCAAGTGGCCCCAGTTCCCCCGGCTGTGCTCGTCCCCTGTGCTGTGAATAAGAGAACAGGGTGGGGATGGGAGCAGAGATGTCCCGGCAGGGCCCTGAGGACCAGGGCCTCTGGAAAAGACTGGGCTTCCACAGCCCTGACACGGGGTCTTCACTTTCCTGCTGTCCTGTTCTGCTGCAGGGCTCTACACATGCGCCTTCATCTGTTGATTGAGCATTTGCTACCGTCAGGGTGAAACCCTGACTCACGAGGTAGAGGAGAGGCCGGGGGAGAGGAAGTGGGGCAAGTACCCGCAATTACACCCTCACTGGGAGCAGACACAGGCCGTGGGGCAAAGAGCTGAGGGGTCTCTGTGAAGGGGACACATCCTGGGACACGACTCCCCTGGGACAACCCTCCCCCAGCCCACAGCTCTCTCCAGGGAGGTGACCACCCCTCCCCCGGCCCACCCCCCAGCATCTCAGGGTAAGAGGTCCTGGCGCCTGTGCATTCAGGAAAAGCTCAGTAACTGCCTGCTGGAAACCTGGTTCCTGTCCCCACGGAGAATCCACGCAGGAGACTCAAGCCTTCACTCATGCATGTGCCAAATTCCAGGACGGAAATGGGGTGAGTGGGCCCAACACTCCTCCCTGGAGTCATGCTCCTTACAACCTCCCAGTTCCAGGCACCCGTTCCTTCACCTACAGGACTTCATGGAGCTGCCACATGAGTCTGCCCCTTCTTTACTTCCCCAGGAGACAAGATGTGTGAGCCTCTAAGTGCTGCGCTGCTCGGCAACTGCCACCTTAAAGATGCTGCAACATGCCAGGCAGCACCAGTGAAAAAGAGATAAGTAGTTCAGATGAGATAACAGCTGGGCTGGGCTTTGTAGGAATAACAGGAGTTTATCTCGGGTAGATTAGGTTTTATGTGTGAGCTCAGAAGTAAGTGCAGCAGGCTGGCTGGGGAATGAGAAGGTAGGTGGAGCCCAATTAGGAGGGGACTCAGTGTCTTTGTAGCGAGCCTAGTAAGGATCCCCTTGAGGGCTTGCATGACCCCACTGGGTCATGGGGGTCCTAGCACCCCCACACTGGGGGCAATGTGCCACGAGGAGAGTCCAGGGTCTTACCTGAAGAATCCCCAGATGCCCAGGCGGTACTGAATGGCCACCACCACCACGTTTTCATGGGCAGAGAGGGCCAGCCCATCGTAGGTTGATGCCCCGCCCACCACCAGACCTCCTCCGTGGATCCACACCATCACCTGGACGGGGAGGATGCAACCATCCAGGTTACTGGAAGCAGAGCTGGGGAAGACCTCAGAGGCAGGTTTGGTCACCTACCTGTTCTCCCAGCTGCGGCCCAGGCCACCCCTCCACTCAGGGCACCCTGGCTGCCCCTGCCTGTCTCCCCTGCCCCAGTGCCACCTGCTCTCAGCGCTCTTCATGCTGAGAACATCACCATGGGAACAGCCCAGGCTCGAGCATCATCTCCTCCCCAACACTCCCACCACCCTCCCTCCTGGACCCCTCACACAGCTCAGAACACTCTGCATGAAGCCCTTGGTTAGAAGCTTGTATCTGCTTCATCTTAGTTACCTTTTCTGTGGTGAATTCAACTTCTCAAGTGAATGAATGATTGTGTCAAGAAGCACACACATATTTCTTCTTAATATGACATCCTGCTGCCTCCTTAGCTCCCCAAATCTCACCCATCTCCAAGCCCAGTATAAAACCAACTCCTCCAAGAAGTCTTCAACTATTAGGTGAATATGATCTGAAAACCCACTAGGTGCCAGGGACTTTGGGAAGAACTGAGCATGAGAGCGGAGAAGGCACTGGCACCCCACTCCAGTGCTCTCGCCTGGAAAATCCCACGGACGGAGGAGCCTGGTAGGCTGCAGTCCATGGGGTTGCTAAGAGTCAGACACAACTGAGCGACTTCACTTTCCCTTTTCCCTTTCATGTATTGGAGAAGAAAATGGCAACCCACTCGTGTTCTTGCCTGGAGAATCCCAGGGACGGGGGAGCCTGGTGGGCTGCCGTCTCTGGGGTCGCACAGAGTCGGACACGACTGAAGCGACTTAGCAGCGGCAGCAGCACAGCATGAGAGAGAACATGATAATTCATAAAACACTGCTCTGAATTTAAGGGGTTTACAGAGCAAGAAAGTGAGAATGACTAAAATAGTATTATAAAAATCTGGTTAATAAAAAAAATCATTTACAAACTATATGCCACGAATGGTTCTAAGCAATAAAAATAAATCATCCATTTGAGAGGGACTCTTCCTGTCCCACTTCATAGACAGGAAAACGGAGGTTTTTAACCACCCTAAGGTCACGCAGCTAACAGGCGGTAGAGACAGGACTTGAACCCAGGCGGTCTGGCTCCAGAGTCTACATGTTGAGCAGACCAGCACACAGAAGCCGATGGCCATGCCACAGCAGTTTGGCTGTTGGGGCAGAAGGAATTCCTTCCCTACAACTCTAACTAGTGCATCAGGAAGACTTGCCTCATGTTCTGACCCAGACACGGCCATAAATCACTCATGTGTGAGTATCCCTGATTTGAGGAAGTAGCTAGTAAAAGGCAGAACAAAGACTTACACCTAGACCCTACAGTTTCAGAGCCTGGGTCCAGGTTCTCCAGCCTCAGGTTCCCAGAGCCCCTGCTCCTCCAACACCTCTGATCCCTGCCTACCTCCAGGTGGAGGGACTGAGTTTGCAGTCATCTCCGAGTTCAGACTGAGCCAACGGCTTGTCAGAAGTGATTTGCTGAAGAGGCCAGTCCAGCTTTGTGCAGATCCTCCAAGCCAGGGGCCATGTGGTCATGGTTTTCCCATCCCTCTTTCTCCTAATCCCCATTTCTAGCTATGTGTATAGGTATACTGAGGATGTAACAGGGGAAATGAATGAGTCAACAACTGTCCCCACCTCTTTGGGCTTCTAGTCACAAGTTCACAGACACCCTTCTCAATATCTGGGCACCATGCCAGGGGTGTTCCTGGGCGATGGCTGGGTGTGCCCAGCTCTGTCTCTACCCCCAGTGACTGCTCATTTTCCAGCAGACGTGCCCCAACCTCCAGCCTGAGTCTAGAAGTCGGTCATCTCTCTGGGCTCCACGTATTTTGGAAATGCTGACTCACTGGGTCATCAGCTTGGGCCAAAGACAATCAGGAGTGAATTTAGCTACAATAAAATCTTGATAGCTGGCAAAGGAAAGTACAGGCAAAGCTTGTTGCTCCAGACTCTGCCCCCCTACCCATGACACAGAAAGCTGTCAGAGAGGGTCTCTGTGTGCTGAGGAAGGGCCACACGGGCTCCTCTGCTGGCGTGTGTCAGAGCGCTCCGGGCTGTTCCAGGAGCCCCGTGCGCCTGTCCTGCACCCCTGCTCTGTGACCTCGCCTTCCCCTCTCTGGGCCTCAGTTTCTCTGTCTGTAAAGGAAGGCTTGGCTTGTTGGCTTATCGCCAAGATTCCTTCCAGCTCTAACTTAACGGAAATTACATTTTACCCTCTCTGGGTATCTGATTCCTAATCTAGCAAATAAAAGTCATCCTTCCTGCCCATCTATCAGCCTGAGAGACCCTAGAAAAATTAAACTGTGCATTACAGATGTGCAGCAATCTCCCCCAGGGGCCCCACTCCGGCCGAGGGGAAACAGGTGTGGGCACCCTGTGCTCCCTGATGGTATGTTGGCTGTGGTGCTAAAGAAAGCCCCGGGGCCCCAGAAGACCCTTGGCCCAAGACGCCCCCACCCAACACTGCCTTCATCCCCTTCCAGTCTACACCAGCCTTGACCAATGGTTCCCACCACTTACCGGCAGCCTGCTTCTCTTCGTCAAGTCAGCAGGGGTGTATATATTTAGGTAAAGACAGTCTTCGGAAAATGTGAGGCTAATGTTCTCCTTTCTGTTGATAAAGAGATCCGAGAGCAACTGCGCCCCCACTGGGTCTTGGGAGCACCTGGGAGGGGCAAGGAGAGAGAAGAATTCTTGAGGTTCAATCAGAGCTGACCAAGGAGATGTCTCCTGTGGTCATCAAAGGCCTTGGACTGGCAGCTTCAGGCCAGTAAATAGAGTGGTTCTTACCATACCTGGGGCATGCGATGGGGATCCTCAGGCTCACCAAGGTCTCCCAGGACCATGTAGGGTCAGACCTGACCCTCTTCCCTTCCTGGGGCCTCTGGAATGCCCTGGGTCAAGGGAGGAGGCTGCCTAGAGTGCTGATGGCTGTGAGAAAGGGCCATTTACAGCATCCCTGGGTCCATACCAGCGCTGTATGATGCCAGCTGTAGAGTGCCCATATTCTGCCCACAGGGAAACATGTTCTAGTCCGCAGGAGACGTCCAGAAACCAGGAGAAATCAATCAAATGGCAGATATTTAGGGTCCACGACAGATCAGGGTCAAATATTTGTGGGGCAGCATTAGAACTGCATCCTAGCCCTGCCTCTTCCTGATATGCTGGGTTTTCTTGGGTAAATGCCTTGCCTGCTCTGGGCCCCAACCTGTCTGGTGTAGTAAGGGGAGTGATTTCTGTCAGGATCTTGCAGCAGGAACATGATAAAATTCTGTCAGCAACTCATCAGAGGCAGGAGCTACTGGTTGCTGTAACAGGATATCGAAAATATGCCACATGTGGCTTCTTTGGTGGTCCAGTGATTAAGAATCTGCCTGCCAATGCAGGGGACACGGGTTTGATCCCTAATTGGGGAACTAAGGTTCCTCATGCCTCGGAGAAACTAAGCCCGCTAGCCACACCTACTGATCCTGCACTCACTCTAGAGCCCTGGAACCGCAACGACCAAGTCCACGTGCAGCAAGTCCTGAAGCTCAAGCGCCCTAGGGCCTGTGCTCCACAACACAGAGGCCACTGCCAGGAGAAGCCCACGCGTCGAGAAGCCCAAGCACTGCAACTAGAGGGGACTCCCCCCTCTCCACAGCTAGTGAGAGCCGGTGGACAGTACCAAAGACACAGCACAGCCAAAAGTAAATAAACGTATACCTTTTAAAAGAAGCGGATTTATACAAGAAGATGCAACAGAGGTTATAACAGGTAATATTTATTCAGTCCTCTCAACGTGTCAATTGTTGTTTTAAATACTCCTTATATAATAACTCATTTAATGTTCTCTGACAGAGGTTCTATTATTATCCCCATTTTATGGTTGAGAAACTATGGCACAGAGAGGTTAGAGAACCTGCCCAAGGTCACACAGCTAGGAAGAGCCAGACTATGCAGTGCTTATGTTTCTGAGGACATTACAAACCACATTTCCAGATTTCCAGAAAGCAGGCGTGATGAGCTCCAGTATGTCAATAAGGTAACTGAGGCAATGAGATGCTCGGATGATACAGCTGTCAAGTGGCAGAGTAGAGCTCCAAAGGGAACCTCCTGATTTACATCCTGGGGGAGCTTTCCCCCTATCACCAAGACAAGGGGGTATAGTATTCATAAAAGAAGAAATTCAACATTTAATAAAGGGAAATAGAGTCAATCTCAATAATATTCAAATAAATGCAGAATAAAAAAATAAATGTATAATGACTGTTCAGTACCCCAAAGCCATTTTTAATAACCCCAAGCATTGCCAAAAATTCACTTAACGGAGGCTTTCATATATTAATTAAATGGGTGCAGTTGGAATATTTCTGAAGGGAAATTTTTTAAAATCCTCTTACTTAAAAATATCATTTCTTGGAACTTCATCCAAAAATATTTATGAACATGCAGGAAGATTTAGCTACAAGATGTTCAACAGAGTGCTACTCATATTGTCAAAAACATCAGCAATGAAGAATCTCAAATATGAGATGGGATAAAGAAATTATGATTCAATACCTAATGTACTATAGTGATCAAAGGTCAGATTATGATATTTAATGACACAGAATGATGTTCATGATAATACTTTCATGAGCAAAACAGGCATCTAAGTTATCTGTATAGTGTAATATGATACTGTGATATAAGAAGAAATATGTATTTTATCTTCAGCCAGCTTCACTAAATAGCTAGCTCTTAAAACCCTTGTATTGGAGAAGGAAATGTCAGCCCACTCCAGTATTCTTGCCTGGAGAATCCCATGGACCGAGGAGCCTCGCAGGCTACAGTCCATGGGGTCACAAGTGTCGGACATGACTTAGCGACTAAAGAGAGAGAGAAAGCCCTTGTATTGGCAATTTCCTGAGTGGTGTATACAATTGGGTCAGTGAGGTGACTTGTGGACTCCACCTAAGAGCAGGAACCGGTTCTCAGAGAAATAATCACATAATTAGAGGGTGAGAGCCTTCTGTCACAACCCCCTAAACTCTGGACAGGGGAGATGGAAAGGAGGGGAATGAATCACCTATTATTTCAATCACCCTGCCCATATAATGAAGATTCCATACAAACTCAAAAGGACAGGTTCAGAGATTGTCCTGCCAAAACAGAATGCTTTTTTCCTGTACTTTGTGGCATGTGGGACCTCACTTCCCTGATGAGGGACTGAATCCATTGCAGTGGGGTGGCAGATTCCTCACCAGTGGACAACCAAGGAGGTAGCCACCGTGCTGGGCCCCCTGTCAGGGACCTCACCTTATGGAGCTCTTCATCTGGCTGGTGGTTTGTATCCTTCAACAGCCTTCAGGATGAACTGGTAATCGAGTGAGGAAGTTAGCGTCTTGAGTTCTCTGAGCTGCTCTGGTAAATTACCAGAACCCAGGAAGGGGGTCAGAGAAACCTCTGACTTATAGCCAGTTGGTCAGATGCACAGGTGACAACACGGAATTGGCATCTGAAGTAGAGGGGGGTTTTGTGGGACTGAGCCCTTCACGGATGGAATATGATGCTATCTCTGGCAAAACTGTGACAGAATTAGTTGAACTGTTGGGCACCCATATGGTGTGCAAGAACTGCTTTTTGATGTGGGAAACACACACACACACACACACACTAGAAATGGGTAAACTATGTGACACTATTTTAAGGGAGAAAGTATGCAACAGATAAAAGACTGGAAAAGCAGAATCTAAAATGTGAATAGCAGTTCTTGCGAGGTGGTGGAACTGTGTGATTTTCATTTTCTCAACTTTACTCACCTGTACTTCCACACTTTAAAAAAAATAATTACTTGATTTTGTTTATTAATATTCGGCTGCACCAGGTCTTCGTCGTGGCATGTGGGATTTTTCAGCTGTAGCGCAGGAACTCGCGGTTGCAGCACTTGGAATCTAGTGCCCTGACCATGGATTGAACCCAGGCCCCCTACTTTGGGAGCATGGAGTCTTAGCCACTGGACCACCGGGGAAGTTCCCTCACTTTTATGTAATAAGTATGTACTACTTATTACTTGTAATCAGGAAAGAAAAAGAATGACTGTTTTTTAGAAGAAAGGGAAGACAGAAGGGAGTAAGGGCAGTAGAGAAGAGAAGCAAGGAAAAGAATGTAGCAAGACGCAGGACCCTGGAAATAATTAGAGATCTCTTGCTGAGATAAATAATATGTGACTCAAAGGTTGCAGACATCCGAGATGCCTTGGGAAGCAGCTGTGTGTCTTCCTTGCCCAACTTGGCCAGCTAACGAGAAAACATCAACCATGGTTCTGCCTGTGCCGATGTAGCAAGACACGTTGGGAGCTGAGAATCTGTGCAACCAACACCCCAAAGCACTATCATCCACACATCTCCTGGCCCACCTTACTCCCCGCTGCGGGAAAGTTCAAAAAGGAAAATAAATAGAACTGTGAAAATTAATAAAGGGAAACCTCACTAAAATAAAAGGCAGAGGTCAAGAGGGGGAGTTCTCAGGAACACACCACTTCACCTCAATACAGATCCTATTAGGTAGAGACAGACTTTGCACCTCTGGTTGCAAGGGACAGGATCTGACTGACCAGGAGAAAGATTTCGCCCTCGCCTGGCAACAGCTCAGCCAAGGAGAGACTGCCGTTCCTCAGCCAATTAAAAGCCACTGCATAACAAACTCCCAGTTTCCTCCAGTGGACTTTTTGTTTGTAACAGTGCCTCGTAACCTCCCCTGGGCCTCTATAAAAGAGTTTCCTTTGTTTTACCTGACTGGCATGTGGTTTGTCATAGTTTGCATGTCCATGATGGCAATTCTTTGTGGCTCCCAAATAAACCCCTGGTTCTGCTGGAAAATATCTGGTTGTTTTCGGTTAAACACTACTTTTGAATCACTACTTTTGAAATCCCTCACCTGCTCCACTTTCTATTTCTCCCACAGCACTTATCATATTCTGATACATTACATAAGCTATGTATTAATTTGCATACTTCTTACTATCTGACTGCCCCAGCTACAATGCAAGCTCCATGAAGGTGGGATCTTTGTTCTGGTCACTGATGGGTTCCAGGAAACTAGAAGATACCTGGGAAAGTTGCTCAATAAATATTAGTTGAATAAAGGGCTCTAGAAAGCTATGAGAGTTCTAGAAGGTTGGTAAGGATCTACAATATCTTGAGGATTCTAGGATGAAGTATGAGTCGCTCAGAGGATTGCCTTGGCTCCTTTGGGCATCCCTTTGAGACTAACATCCCCGCTGAAAGATGCCAAAGCCACACCCCCGACTTACATGGGAGGGTAAGAGGTGGTGTTCTTCACGAAGGTCCATGGTTCTGCAGGCTGCGGTGGAGCAAACCTCAAGGATCCAAGAGGAGGCTTGGCAAAAGGGACTCCCAGGAAGACAGCCACAGGCTGTGCAAATCCTTTTAAGCTGACATGTTTCCCCAGGACTCTGCCCTGAGCGGTGTCCACGACAGGCGAGGAGGGCGGCAGCCCTGCTGGACATTGGGAGGAAGTGAGGACTCATCAGTGGTGATGGTGAACTGGAGTCTGCGTGGATTTTGTTACTTTTCCAACGAGATCTTGAATGTCCTCTCAACTCTATAAGCTCAGTTTCTTCTTATATAAGAGAGGCTGAAGCTAACTGTCCTTCCTAACTCACAGGGCTATTTGAAGGAACAAATTGCAATTGGAGATGTAACAGCATCACATAGGACATAAACACATGAAGAAGAGCTGCTGGGAATGAAGATGGCACTCACTTTCCACACTTAGGAGCCTCTGGAAACAACCACCCACTGGATCCTGGCTGTGAGCTGCACGCTGGATGAGAGGATGAGCAAGAGGTGGTTACTCTTCTCAAACATCTGACCTTACGTGGGGAACGAGCACACACATACCTGACCCTCCTATGGGGAGAAGTGGTCCCTGTCCTGGGAGAGGTACCAAGTAAAGTCCCATAGGAGACGGAAGAGGGAGCGAGGCTCTCTGACTGCTGGCTTCATGGAAGCAGTGACCTCGCATCTGGGACTTGCAGTGGTGGAAGGAATGACACCGGGAAGTGGAAGAGAGGGTATAAAGGTATAAAGAGAGACAAGATTCTGCAGAGGGGAGGCTCTGAGACAGCAAAGCACAAAGCCTACCTGAGGAAGAGCGATGGGTCTTCCTCATGACTCCAGGAAGAGTCATGGGGGTAGAGCATAATCCTGGAAGGTTCATGGCTGGGAGAGCCCCAAATGCCAGGCCAATCATTTGCGCTTTATTTAGGGGGTAAATGAGCCACAGTGGATCATACTGGAGTAAGAGAGAGACACACAGTCAACTTGAAGAGGCTCCTTCCGATGATTCTGAGCAGGGTCATCAGAGGGAATGAGACTGGGGGTCGGTCACATTCTGTCTGTCCCATTCCCGTGGGGCAGGCGGTTTTTCCTCACTGAGATCAAATGCGTCTCCTACAGTTGCCACGTCAGACCCGGTCCTCCCTGCTCAAGGACATCCTGCACCTTCATGAGGCAGGTGACCTTAGTGTGACCCCTGTTCAGGCTTGTCCCTCAAGAGGAATAAGGTCCTCTCTTATTCCCCTCAACAGCTGCAGTTTGTTTAAGCATCCTAACAGGAAATGATTTCCAGGCTCTCACCCTCCCCATTGTTCCCCGTTAGATACAGACGAGAGGCTAATAACCTCTCTCTCAAAGTGAATGGCCAGAGCAGAGAAGAATACCACAGATCTGGTCTTACAGACACATCCAGTGACAGCCTTCAAGAGACATGATGTGGACTGATGCCCAATTGGCAAGGGTGAAAATGTGGGTGATGGGTCGAGAGGCATAGGCAATGACAGTGACAGCAGAGGCTGACACTTGTGTTGTATGTCTGTGTATTGAGCACTTACTGTGTACAACGCGGGCACTCTAATCAGAGAAGCCTGGCTAGGGAGACATCAATATGTCCATTTTACAGATGAGATAACCAAGGAAATTGAGGAAGCCAGTATGGACTTTCTAATGGTGGTAATGGTATGACCCTGCCTGGGTGAATCAGCAGTAAGGGGATAAACAGCTTCTAATGTGCTTCTTATTCAGCGCTTCCCCTCAGTTCCAGGCCCCTCACGGTGTCACGGCCCCAGGAGGAACATAGAACCCCGTGCAACCTGGGCTGTCAGAGCACTGACGGCTGGAGCACCGGCTCTGGACTCAGGAGACAGGGACAGAACTCACAATGTGATGTTTCCAGCTGACCTTGGGCATGTACATTTCCCTCTCCGAGCCTCAGTTTTTCCATCTACACAACGGTACAGATGCATTCTGAGGTCCCTTGCTGCACCCTTGTATTACCCATGTCCTCTATGTTCTTTATTCTGATGCTTTGACACCTGGAGTCTTGCTGATTCCGGGGGGACTGCCCCTCCCAGACTTAGCCAATCCCTGAAGACAGGAATGAACTTCCCCTTCCAGCCTGCTGTAGCCTGTATGCCCGTCCCCTTCTTTATCAGGCCCTCTAATCAGTAACTATCACCCTGCCCCAATCACTCTACTGCAAAATAACTGAAAGGTGTGTGCACCCCCGTAACCTGCTGACATTGGCTACATTGGGACTCCCAAACCTGCTTATCCTGTCTCATCTCTTCCTTTGCGGTTGGCGACCAAGTTACAGCCTCTTAATCCCAATTTCTTTTTATTCCCTCTGCCTGGAAGAGACCCACCCCTGTCTTCATCACCTGCCCCACCATGGTAAGGCCATGCCAACTCCTTCAGGGAAATGTGTCTTAATCATCTTTTCAATGGCAGTTGGCTCCTGATCCTGTTTGCCAATATAGGTAGATGTAAGAGACGTGGGTTCGATCCCTGAGCTGGAAGATTCCCCAGAGTAGGAAATGGCAACTGACTTCAGATTTCCTGACTGGAGAAATCTCATGAACAGAGGAGCCGGGAGGGCTACAGTCCATAGTGTTTCACAGAGTCTGACACGACTGAAGGGACTTAGACACACACTCCTGATCTGTGGGCCTCAGAATACCTCAAACTTTCTATTAATACACTGTCTTTGAAAACAACTCCTTTATCTCTTTTTTCACTTTATTTCAGGCACTCTTTAGAAGCATTTCCACCTCACAACAGCCCACTGAGGTAGATACAGTTGTCACCCCCATTTTCGAAATGCAAAACCAAGGCCCAGAAAAGGAACATAACTTGTCTAAGAACACACAGCTACTAAATGCTGAGCTGCGATGGCAATCCACACCACTGTTTCCAGAGCCAGTATTATTCTGGTAAGTCTTCCCAGGTGGCTCAGCGGCAAAGATTCTGCCTGCAGTGCAGGAGACCCGGGTTCGATCCCTGGGTGCAGAAGATCCCCCGAAGAAGGAAACAGCAACCCACTCCAGTATTCCTCCCTCGGAAATCCCATAGACAGACGAGCCTGGTGGGCTCCATGGACTTAGCCAAAAAAAAAAAAACAAAGATCCCTTCCAGGATTCTGGTATGGACCTGCTCCACATCTGTGTTAATAATCAAGAGGGAAAGACATGGAGGAGCTCGCCAAAGTCCTCGGAGGGATGTGGGAGGTGAACTCGTCCTCCTCTGGTGGGGTGGCAAGCAGCGGAAGTCTAAGGTGTATACAGTCCCCTGTGTCTCCTGCTGCGAGACACGGGCTGGGTTACACCATCCAAGTTCACAGAGCCTGTGCTGCTGCAGAACCTGGCCTGTCACTGCTCTGCCCCGTGCACATCTCCTCTAGCATGTTCCCCAAAAGGATTTCTAAAGAAGCCTTGGCTATTTGCATTCAGGAGGACTCACCCCAAGCTGTGAAAGTAGAGATGGAGGTCAGAACTAGAGCGAAGAGCCACATTGTGGAAAGACAGCTGCTCCTGTGTCCACAGGTCTCTGCCCTGCTCAGAGGGCTGTTTCACTCTGGGTCCAAAGCTCCCTCCACAAGCTCCCACCGCAGCTGCTCAATAACAGGAAAACTGGCCTCCCTTCCGTGTTGGTGGTTGGGGCGTGTGAGCCACGCCCACCAAGAGTTCACCCTCTTTTAAATCAAGAACCCGGACCTAACTCTCCAATTACAGGTAGCCACAGACTCTTCAAACAATTTGTTTCCTAAGTACTTCTCCCTTCCTGGACTCTAAGCTTAGTGCTCTGTGAGATTCCCAGGGCAGGCACAAACAGACAGAGGCCTTCAGACAAGAGGAGACTTTGGTCTGGGGTCCTCAGAACAACTGGAAAACTTGCAGAGTGACCCCTAGCCCCATAGCTGCCCAGCTAGAGAATTAAGGGGCTTACTTCAGAGCTCCAAGCTCTTATTTTGGAAGCATCTTGAATTTCATCCAGTCACCCTTCTGATGCCTAGATTAAGTTTACAGTGTTCATGCCAAGTGACTCAGCCTCCTGCTGCACACCTCCAGGGTCAGGGAACTCACTACCTATCCAGGCAGGGATCTTTGGAGAGGATGTTATTACAGTAAAGGGACTCCACCTCTCCATCATCTTTGGCTATAATTCATTCATCCATCCATCTCTCCACCCTTCCTTCCATTTATTCACTATTTCATTTATGCATTCATTTTCCAAACATTTACCAAATGCCTGGCTCTATGCTAAGTGTTATTCATCTTTCCAGGTGGCGCTAGTGGCAAAAAACCCCCTTGCTAGAGAGGGAGATGCAGGTTTGATCACTGAGTCGGGAAATCCCCTGGAGGAGGGCATGGCCACTGACTCCAGTATTCTGGCAAGGAGAATCCCATGGACAGAGGAGCCTGGGCAGGCTACAGTCCATAAGGTCACAAAGAGCTGGACATGACTGAAGTGACTTACCATGCATGCTAAGCGTTATGGAGACAAAGATAAATCCAAGACATTGTCCATCTCCTGGAGGAGTCACCATGTAATAGCTAAGAGAAGTGACAGGTGGGTTGAAATGCAACGTGGCAGCACCAAAGTAGAGGGATGCAGATGCTCTGAGTACACCTGTGACAGGGCCCTTACCTCCTAGGGGAGAGAGGAAGATGCTCAAAGCCCGTCTAATAGAACCACTGTATGTCCAATAAATGGGACATTCTCTAAGTACACTCTGGTACAGCCGGCTAAGGCAATACTATGCTTTCACTCAATCTAGTGATATACACCTCTGTTTCTTAACAGGGAGAGGCAGTCATAATCTACTGCTAAGGGGAAAAACAACTATAATATAGTTATGGCTGCATTAGGATACTGTTTGGCAGTTCCTCAAAAACACACACAGCGACTTCCCTGCTGTCCAGTGGTTAAGACTTCATGCTTCCACTGCAGGTGGAATGGTCCTGATCCCTGGTCATGGAACTAAGATCCTGTATGCCATGTGGGGTGGCCAAAAATTTTTTCTAAACTATCAAACACAGAGTCATCATATTACCCAGCAATTCCACTCCTGGTTATATACCAACAATATCTGAAAATATGTCCCAGCAAAAACTTGTACACAAATAGCAGCAATTCATAATGGCCCAAAACAGGAAAAACCAGATGTCCAGAACTGATGAATGAACACATGAAATAATAATATCTGCCTGTACAATGCAGCATTATTGAGCCATAAAAAAATGAAGTACTGGTACATGCTAAACAGGGATGAACCTTGAAAATATTGCATATTATGCTAATGAAAGAAGCCAGCTATGAAAGGATAGATTTGTATGATTCTATTTATATGAAATGTCCAGATTAAGCAAATCCATAGAGGCAGAAAGTGGCACAAAGGTTGCTGCATGCCTGGGGTTTGGGGGACAGGGAATGATGTGTGAGTGCTACTGGGTAGAGGCTTCTCTTTGAGGTGATGAAAATGTTCTGGGCTTACCTAGTGGTGATGGTTGCACAACTCTGAATATACTGAAAAAACACTGAGCTGTAAGCCTTAAAAAGGTGAGTTTTGAACTTCCCTGGAAGTCCAATAGTTAAGGCTCCACGCTTGCTATGTAGTGGGTGGGGGTTCAATTGCTGGTGGGAGAGTTAAGATCTCACACGTCACATGGTGTGGCCAAAAATGAATAAAACAAATTCTTAAAAAGATCAATTTTCTGGTGTGTGGATTATCTTTCATTAATGAGATATTTTAATAATCTAGTCTTCCGGAAGGCTCAGTGGGTAAGGAATCCTCCTGCAATGCAAGAGACACAGGAGACGCAGATTTGATCCCTGGGTTGGGAAGATCCCCTGGAGGAGGAAATGGCAACTCACTCCAGTATTCTTGCCTAAGAAATCTATGGACAGAGGAGCCTGGTGGGAAACACTTTACAAGTGCCCCACTGTGAGACAAAACACGCCTCAGATGCTGTGCTTGGCATCCCCAGAGGGAATACCAGTCTTGGCTTGGCCAGTTCCAGTGACAAGACACCGTTTTTCTTGAGAGCTCCCTGTGCTGACTTGGCTCTGAATCTTTGAAAGTTCTTCCCTGAATCAGGCTGAAATCCAACCTTCCTTGAAAATTCAGCCCTTCACTAACTGAAAGTCAAACTGATTTAGATCTGGAGGGAATTTCCAGTCTCTTTTCTAGCAAAAGCGAGTGTACCTGAGACTTGGTTCTAGGTAGAGAACTTCATACCTTCCTCTGCAGGGTGGCTTTTCTGCAGTTTGAAGGGCCCCGTGCGTGTGTGCTAAGTGGTTTCAGTCGGGTCAGGCTCTTTGCAACTCTGTGGACTGTAGCCTGTCAGGGTCCTATGTGCTGGGTGAATGGTAATCAATCCCAGGTGTTTCGCCCCCTGGCGGTGGCTGGAGGGAATTGCTATTTAATGGTCAAGAAAAAGGGGAGTCACGTGGCTCAGAAGTCAGGTCCCAGATTGCCTACAGTACCCTGTGTGAAGAGCCAGGCCGTGCTGAGTGCATGGGTTTGGAGGTCAGGGCATCCTTGTTCACAGGCACCCTGCCACTTCCTGACAGAGGCAAGTTATTGATATACTCTGGGATTCCATTTCCTCTTGCCTATAAAGAAGATAATAAGACTTCAATGGGTGGTTCAGTGGTAAAGAATCCTCCTGCCAATGCAGGAGACATGGGTCGGGTCCTAGATCTGGGAAGATCCCACATGCCACGGGGCATCGAAGCCTGAGCACAACTCTCTTGTTCTCCCCCACAAGAGAAACCACTGCAGTGAGAAGCCTGCACATTGTAACTAGAGAAAGCCCATACTTAGCAACGAAGGCCCAGAACAGCCAAATATAAATAAGTAAACAAATAATTTAAAAGATGACATTTCTATGTGGGGGAATAAACGAGATAGTGGCTTGGTTCCTAGCACAGGCTTCCCCAACGGCGTCCATTATGATCTCTATATCCACACTGACATTAATGCAGTTCCCAATAAGCGTCTGGAGAAAGGCTCATTGGTTTGTAACTATGCTCAGGGTGAGGCCAGAGACGGATAGGAACCCTGCTCATCCAGTGCCCCTAGGGCCTGTGCATGTCCTCCAATAAGCCCCGCAGAATAAGTCACTGTACCATCATTTGAGCAAACTCAGTGAACCTGCATGGTCTGGAGTGACTGCTAGCTACTCACAGGTAAAGCAACTTGCCTAAGGTCACACAGCCCATAGTCTGAGGGCTGAATCTAAATCACACTGTCTCACTGCCTGGCCATCCTGTGTTGATTATGATGCTACTGGATGTTGATCCTGCCTCTCCTTATTCAGAGCTGCAAGGGTGCTCAGAGACAGTTCAGTTGTGCTTCTGGCTGGAGAGATAGGAGGATGAGGGCCAGAGAGGTCACCGAGTATGCAGAGGGTTCTGACTGCCACCTCAGTGCTTCCCCCCAGGTGTTCAGTGTCCTCACTTGTCCTAGGATGACACAGTGGGGGTTATCTGTGCGCGGTGAGGGTAGGAGGCTGGAGTCACCTGCAAGAGTGTCAGTCCAACCTGTGTCACTTAGTCACATAACCTCTCTGTGCCTCAGTCTTCTCTGCTCTAAAGGGCAAAATAATAGTGTCTGGCTCTCAGGATGAAAGAATTTAATACATGCGCAGACTGTCATAATATGTTTCGTGAGTATCTATAATGTCAGCTATTTATTTACTATTATTATTAGCATAAGAGCCATGTTTCTCCTTCGAGACAATCAAGGACAGGAGGCTTAGCTCTGGGTTCTGTGTCGACCACATCAACCCTGTGAGCACGTGACCAGTTCCCCTGAGAGGGTTACCCTCTATGCAGGAAAAGAGGCATTGACCCTAGAGATAGAAGGCCATGAACAAGACAGTCTGGGTCCTCCTAACAGATACAGAAGGATCCTGCCCTTTCTGCTGTCACCTGCTCCAGGGTTTCCTTACCATTTTCTTTTCAATGATTCTTATATACATTATATGAGAATATTAGACATTTTCTTATATATATGGAAAAAAAAAAAAAACCCTTGACGACTAGAGAGAAAGATAATCAGTCGGGAACCAGAACATCATATACATATTTCTTTTCTTTCTCACATGTGACTCCCAGGATTGAGCCTTACACAGTGAGAAGTGCTGAAGACACAGTTCTGGGCTAAAGGGAAGCTTTCTCACTTTTCATGAGGAAGTGGAAAAAAAACAAAACAAAACCAGAAGCAGGGCACCACCTCCCAGCACCATGAGCCTGCCTGAGTAGCCTCTTTGTACTGTGTGCAGTTTTGCCTTTGAGAAAGGCCATCCTAACTAGTATTTCCCTCAGGGTTGCTGTGAGAATTCAAAGAGCAAAAGCAATTAACAAGGCTTGGTACAGACTCCAGGGTGTGTACTGGAGTCTGA
>SRVM01013455.1:0-32387 GCA_007570785.1 Antilocapra americana
TGCTGGGCAATCAGGCTTTCCCTGAAGTGCAGGGGCAAATGACTGTCCTTCGAAATTTCTGCAGGACGCGCTGGGTTCCTCTCATGATTCACTTGGTGAGAAAGGCAGCCTCTTGAAGTGTCAGAGGAAAGTCGTGTGTCTGTTGGAAGCGAAGAATGGGCTAATCATTGCTCTTCTCACAAGATGCTGGAGAACCCTGGGCCTTTCGAGTTGTGGTAGCGAGCATGAGGTTCCTCTTTCATGACCGTGTGCTTCTTCGAGACCCTCTAGGGTTGCATGTGGTGAATGAAGCTTCGTCTTGGGATTCAATAGCGAATGTGGGAGTGTTCTGGAGGCCCTACATCGGAAAAAAAGCCTCACCTCACATTGAGAGGGGAATTTCTTTTGTTGTGGCGGGATGCATAGTGTTCCTCCCAAGTTGACCCTTTCGATTCAGGGACCCTCTCGTGAAGCCTCAGGGAAGTCAAGGCAACTTGGGAGGTTCGAAGAGGAGCCGTGGAAGTTTTTCGCGTCACTGCAGGGTAATCAGGCCTCATCTCGCATGGTTCTCGTCTTGCGGCGGGCAGTTAGACAAGCGGCTAACTGAGGTCACCATCAATAGTTGAGAGGAACTGCAACTTTCCTGCTACAGCATGAGAAGATCTCCTTGTCCCTCACCTCATCACGAGATGAAGGCCATTTCCACTGCTTTGACCTGGGAGGAATCCCTACTTTCCCATTGCACCTCAAAAGGAATCCTGTCTCGTACATTGAAACTAGAGAGGAAATGCACAGTTGCTGCCACAAGTTGAATGGTCATCGAGTTTCCCCTCAGTGGCATATAATGCCTAATTCTTTTACAGCAACTCAAATGGAATCCCGAGTTTTTCCTCACAACACGAAGGGAAGTCTGGCTACCTTGACACATCTCTAGAAAAAGCTCAAGTTTCTTGCTCCAACACAACAGGAGCACAAACACCGTATTTAAAACTCAAAAGGAAAGCAGAGCTCCATGCCTCAACTGGAAACGAAGTATATTCGTCATCTGAAACTCGAAGGAATCCTGAGGTATCTGTCTCACCATTAGAGGAATACTGAGATCCCTACATCAACTTGGGATAAGGCCATATTCTCCTACAGTGACTCGAGTGCAGTCCTGAGCTGTCCTGGCAACTCGAAAGGAGCCCTGACTTCCAAGAGGCAACAAGAGAGGTTTCCTGAGGTCCTTTTCAGGATGCAAGAGGAACTCCAATCTTCCCACTGCCACTCATGATATGCCTCGAGATTTGATACTCAATGCGAAAAGAAGCCCGATTCCCTTGCAGTGACTTGAGAGAAATGCCGAGTCCCCTCTCAAAAGTTTAATGGAAACTCGACTCCCTTTATGCCACTTCAGAGGTTCCCTGAGATACCCATCTCAACAAGAGAGTAACACTGATTTCCGGCCTCTACTCTAGATGAGGATCCATTCCCCTGAAGCCACTAGGGAGGGATCCAGAGGTGCCGCTCACAGCTTAAAAAGAGGCCTGACTTCCTTGAGGAAATAGGAGAGGTTTGTTGAGGTACCCTCACAATGTGAGATGGACCCCAAGACTCCCACCAAAACTCAAGAAAACCAGGAGATCAGATGCTCAACAAGAGAAGCGGCCCTTTTCCCTTGCAGGGTTTTGAGACCAATCCCCAATTTCTTCTTCCAAATAGAGTGGAGGCTTGACTCCTTTCATGCAAATCCAGATGTTCTCAGAGTTACCCATCACAACCTGAGAAGAACCTCTAACTTCCTATCACAACTGGAGAAAATACATGAGATTTGCCTTCAATGCAAGATTGGGCCCTATTTACGAGCAGCACCTCAACAGCAATCCAGAGTTACTTCTCGCGCTTGCAACAAGGTTTGACTCTCTTTAGGCCGCTCCAGAGGTTACAAAATATATCCATCCCACCTTGAGAGGAATCCCGAGTTTCCAGATGTAATTCCAGAGGAGCTAAGTTTTCCCTCCTCATTTCACCTTGACGGCCAGTTCCCCTGTGTTGATTGCTGTCACATGCTAATTTTCCCTCACACCTCAAGAGGAGGCCTATTCCACTTCCTGCAAATCCAGAGGAAACCCAAGGAAACTGCCACAAGTCCAAAGGGCATTGAGTTCTCTTTCAACTCGAGAAAGGCCTGATTCCCTGGGATTGACACGAATGGAATCACTCATTCCCTCTAACAACATGAAGGGAGGTCTGAATCCCCTTTTGCACCTCAGGAAAAAGCCTGATTTGCTCACCTCAACGCGACAGGATGCCCCAGATTCCTATGACAACTTGAGAAGAAAGTGGAGTTCCATGTCACCAGCTGAGATTTGGCTTGACTCCCCCGTTGAAACTCGATAGGTACCCCTAAATCCCTCTCTCGCAACTGAAGGGGAATCCTGAGTTTTATGCCTGAACTCGTGATGAAACCTTACTCCCCTGCAGCCACATGAGAGGAATGCTCAGATGTCTTTGTGACACAATAGGAAGCCTGAAGTCCCTAATACATCTCAAGAGATTAACTGGGGTCCCAATCTCAAGTCAAGAGGAACCACAAGCATCCATTTGCAACTCGAGAAAACCAGGAAATCTCCCCCTCAACATGATAAGAGGCCATTTCACAGGAAGTGCCTTGGGAGCAATCCCACGGTCCCCCTCATAACATGAAAGGAAACCATTCCTGGCCTTATGCAACTTCAAAGTCTCCCAAAGATACCCATCTAGGGGAGGAACCCTAATTTTCCCACAGCCACCTGAGAAGAGCTCCATGTTCCACAACTCATCTCGAGATGAGGGCCATTTCCCCTGCTTCGACTCTACAGGAACCCCTCCTTTCCCCTGGTACCTCAAGAGGAGGCCTGTATCATAGACTGGAAATGTGCAGTTCCTGCCATATGTTGAAAGGTCAGCGACTGCCCCCTCAACTGGACATACCACATAATTCTCTTGCAGCGACTCAAATGGAATCCCAAGCTTCCCTCACACCACAAAGGGATGCCAGAATGCCCTGTGCAACACTAGAAAAAGCGTGAGGTTTCCTGTCTCATCACGACAGGAGGACACATACCTCATTTAAAACTCAAAGAAAAGCAGTGTTCCAAGCCTCAACACGAAACACTTTATACTCCAAGGCTGAAATTCAAAGGGACCCCGAGGTATCTGTCTCAACTGGAGAGCAATGCCGAATTTCCCACATCAAATCGGGATGAGGCCCTATTCCCCTGCAGCAACTTGAGAGGAATCCCTAGCTGCCCCTGGGAATTTGAATGGAGGCCTAACATCCCTGAGTCAACAAGAGAGGTTCCCTGAGTTCCCCGTTGGAACTCGAGTGGAACCCAAAGCTTCAAGATGCAACTCATGAAATACCAGGAGATTTGATCCTCAATGCGAGATGAAGCCCACTTCTCTTGAGGTGCAATCCAAGAAGAGCTCCGTTTTCCCCACCTCATCTAGAGATGAGGGCCATTTCTTGTGCTTTGACTTGAGAGGATTCCCTACTCTCCCGTTGCGCCTCAAGAGGAAGCCTGTCTCATCAATTGAAACTCAAGATGAAACTCACAGTTCCTGCTACAAGTTGAATGGTCACCGAGTTCCCTCTCAACTGCATATAAGGCCTAATTCCCTTACAGCAACTCAAATGCAATCCTGAGTATCACCTCACAACATGAAGCGATGTCTGGGTGCCCTAAAGCACTACTACAAGAAGCTCAAGGTTCCTGCCTCAACACGAAAGGAACACAGACACTTTATTTAAATCTTGAGAGGAAAGCAGAGTTCCTTGCCTCAACATGAAATGAGATATACTCCTCAGCTGAAACTCGAAGGAACACCGAGGTATCTGTCATGCCCTGAGAGGAATACTGAGATTCTCATGTCAACTTGGGATGAGTCCCTATTCCCCTGCAGTGACTCAATCAAAATCCAGAGCTGCCCCTGGCAACTGGAAAGGACCCCTGACTTCCCAGAGGCAACAAGAGAGGTTCCTTGAGGTCCCTGTCAGAACTAGAGTGGAAACATAAGCTTCCCACTGCAACTCATGAAATGCCATGAGATTTGATCCTCAACACGAGATAAAGCCCGCTTCTCTTGCAGTGACTTGAGAGAAATGCTGAGTTCCCTCTCAAAAGTCAAATGGAAGCTTGACTCCCTTTATGCCACTCCACAGGTTCCCCGAGATACTCATCTCAACTTGATAGGAACCCTAAGTTTCTCGCCTCAACTCTAGATGAGGCCCCATTCCCCTGCAGCCACGAATGAGGAATCCCAAAGTGCCCTTCACAGTTCTAAAGGAAACATGACCTCCTTGCAGTAAAGAGAGGTTTGCTTAGGTACTGATCATAATCTGAGCAGAACTAAATCTTCTCACCACAACTTGAGATAAACCATGAGATTCCACGCTCAACACGAGATGAGGCCCTTTGCCCTTGCAGGTCTTAGAAAGCAATATTCACTTTCTCCGTGCGACTTGAATGGAGGCTTGACTGATTTCTTACAAATCCAGGTGCTCCCAGAGATACTCATGAGAAGTATATCTGAGATACTGAGAAAAACTCCGAGCCTCCCACCACAACTCAAGAAAATGCATGAGACTTCCCCTCAATGAGAGATGTGGCCCTATTCATGGGTAGTGCCTCCAGAGCAATCCTGAGTTCCATTCCACACGTGAAAGGTGGCTTGTCTCCCTTTAGGCAGCTCCAGAGGTTCCCTGAGCTAGTCAACCCATCTTGATTGGAACCCCTAGTTTCCAGATACAATTCAAGAGGAGCCCAGTTTTCCCTACCTCATTTCTAGATGAGGGCCAATTCCCCTGCTTTGACTCCTGACACATGCGGATTTTCCCTCACACCTCAAGAGGAGGCCTGTCTTACTTAACTAAATCCAGAACTAACCCAGGGTTACTGTCGCAAGTGAAAAGTGCAACAATCTCTCCCTCAACTCAAGAAAGTCAGGATTCCCTGGGATCAACTCGAATAGAACCACCTGTTTCCTTTAACAACACAAAGAGAGGTCTAATACCCTGTTGCATCTCTGCATAAAGCCTGAGTTCCCCGCCTAAACGCGACAGGAGGATTAACACTCCTTTTACAACTCAAGAGGAATGTTGAGCTCCATGCCTCAACACGAAACTAGGTATAAGCCCCAGCTGAAACTCGAAGGAACCCTGAGGAATCTGTCACAACAGGAGAGGAATACTGAATTTCCTCCTCAACTGGGAAGAGGCCCTTTTCCCATGCAGCGAATTGAGAGGAATCCTGAGCTGCCCCTGGTAACTCGAACAAAGGCATGATTTCACAGAAGCAACAAGAGAGGTTCCCTGAGATTCCTGTTGGAACTCAAGGGGAACCCCAAGCTTCTCTGCAAACCTTGAGGTAAACCTTGCGCTTCCATGTTCAACATGAGTGAGGCCCTTTTTCCTTGCAGGGCTTAGAGAGCAATCCCCAGTTTCTTCTCCTGATTGGGAGATTCGATCGTCATTGCAAGATGAAGCCCAATTTACTTGCACTGACTTGAGGGAAATGCCCAGTTCCCGCTCGAAACACTAATGGAAGCTTGACGCCCTTCATGATACTCCAGAGGTTCCTTGAAATTTCATTGCAACTCAAGAGGAATCCTGAGTTTCCCACCTCAACTCTAGATGAGGCCCTACTCCCCTGCAGCAACTCATAAGGAATCCCATGGTTCCATTCAAAGCTCAAAATGAGGCATGGCATCCCTGAAATAACAAGAGAAATGTGCTGAGGTACTCATCGCAACTCAAGTAGAACCCCAAGATTCCCACCACAACTTGATATAAACCACAAGATTCCATGCTCAACGTGAGATGAGGCCCTTTTCCCTTGCATAGCTTTGAGAACAACCCCCAGTTTCTGCTCCCAGCTTTAATGGAGGCTTGACTCTTTTCATGCAAATCCAGGTGTTCCTAGAGATGCACATCACAAACTGAGAAGAACCCCGAGCTTCCCTCCACAACTGGAGAAAATCCAGGAGACTTCCCCTCAAGGTGAGATGGGGCCCTATTCAGGGGCAGCCCCTCGAGAGCAATCCTAAGTTCCCTCTCGCACTTGAAATGAGGCTTGACTCCCTTTAGGCAGCTCCAGAGGTTCCCTGAGATAGCAGACCCATCTCGTTTGGAAGCCCTAGTTTCCAGAGGCAATTCAAGAGGAGCCCTGTGATCCCCACCTCATCTGCAGAGGAGGGCCGATTCCCCTGCTTTGACTCCTGACACATGCTGATTTTTCCTTCTACCTCAAGAGGAGGTCTGTCTCACCTAATGCAAATCCAGAGCAAACCTGAGGTACCTGTCACAAATCAAAAGTGCAAAGATCTCTCCCTTAATGTGAGAAAGGCCTGATTCCCATGGATCAACTAGAATGAAACCATTAATTTCCTCTAACAACAGGAAGAGGGGTCTAAATCCCCTGTTGCACATCTGGGGAAAGCCTGAGCTCCCCGCCTTAACTAGACAGGAGGACTGAAATTCCTTTTACAACTCAAGAGGAATGCTGAATTCTATGCTCCAACAGGAAATGAAGTATATGCCTCAGCTTAAATTCAAAGGAACCCCAAGGAATCTGTCGCAAAAGGAGAGGATACCGAGTTTCCCACCTCAACTCAAGATGAGGCCCTTTTCCTCTGCAGCGACTTGAGATGATTCCTGAGCTGCCCATGGCAATTCCAAAGGTGGTCTAACTTCCCAGAGGCAACAGGAGAGGTTCTCTGAGGTCCCTGTCAAACCTGGAGAAGAATCCCAAGCTTCCCACTGCAACTCATGAAAAACCACGAGATTTGATCCTCATCGTGAGATGAAGCCTAGTTACCTTGAAGTGACTGAGAGAAATGCTGAGTTTCCTCTCAGAAATCCATCAGAATTTTAAGTCCCTTTATGCCGCTCCTTAGGATCCCTGATATACCACTCACAACTCGAGAGGAAGCTTGAGGTTCCTACCTCAACTCTAGATGAGTATCCATTCCACCTGCAGTGTCTCCTGTGGAATCCTGAGGTGCCCCTGGAAGCTCAAGAGGAAGCCTGATGTCCCTGAGGAAACTCGAGAGATTCCCCAAGGTCCCTATCTGAACTCAAGAGGAACATCAAGCTTCCAGCCACAACTCGAGAAAACTACAAGATTTCCCCCTCAACTCAAGATGAGGTCCATTTCCCAGGCATTGCCTCAAGAGTAATCCTGTGTTCCCCCTCACAACTAGAAAGAAAACCTTTCCTCCCTTCATGCAACTTCAGAGGTTCACCGAGATTCCCATCACAACTCAAGAAGAACCCCAATTTTCCCTCTGCAATTTGAAAAGTGCTCCGTGTTCCCCACCTCATTTTGAGATAAGGGCCATTTCCACTGGGTGGACTCGAGTGGAATCCTGACTTTCCCCTTGGGCCTCCAGAGGAAGCCTGTCTCATCTGTTAAAACTTGAGTGGAAACGCACAGTTCCTGCCACAATTTGAAAGGTCACCAACTGTCCCCTCAACTGCACATATGGCCGAATTGCCTTGCCGCAACTGGAATGGAATCTCAAGTTTCCCCTCACAACAAGAAGGGATGTCTGGCTGCCTTGATGCACCTCTATAAAAAGCCTGAGTTTCCAGCCTCAACATGACAGGAACTCAGACACCTCATTTAACATTCAAGAGGAAAGCAGAGTCCCATGCCTCTGAAACCCAGAGTTTCCAGACATAATTAAAAATGAGCCCCATGTTCCCCACCTCATCTCGAGATGAGGGCCGATTCCCCTGCTTTAATTCCTGACACATGCTGATTTCCCCTCGCACCTCACCTGAAGATCTGTCTCACCTATTTCTAACTTGGAGGAACCCCGAGTTTCCTGCTTCAAGTCAATAGGGCATCGAGTTCTCCCTCACCTCGAGACAAGGACTGATTCCCTGGAAGTGACTCAAATGGAACCAATAAATTTCCTCTAACAACAGGAAGAGACATCTGAATCCCCTGCTCCACCTCTGGAAAAAGCCTGAGTTCCCCCTCTCAACTCAACTGTAGCTTAAACTTGCCTCCTGTCTTTTTGTTCCATTTTATTTAAAATATAAAAAACTGCATTTAATTTATTATAAATTTTAGGAAAAGTCTATTTTATCTTTCTGTCTATAAAAGCATGCTATATCATTGTGGACATTTAGGAAATATGCAAAAAAGCTGGAAAACAAGACAATTGTTTTGGTCCTACTAGCCAGAGATAGATAATTGGTTGGCATATTGGTGTATTTCTTTCCAATCTTTTTGTGCAGAGTTGTGGAATATGTTTTCACCCACATCATTGTGGTTTTGCTCTATATGCAAATTTGTGGGCGTTTCTCCATGACATTGGGAAGCCTTAGTTACCATTGCTTTCGATGGAAGCTTGACAATGCTTAGCTATTCCCTCATTGTTACATGTTTGCATGCTCAGTGCTCAGTCCTGTTCTTATTTTTCATGACCCCCCGGACTGTGGCCCTTCAGGCTCCGTGGTCCATGAGATTTATCAGGCAAGAATACTGGCGTGGGTTGCCATTTCCTGGGTTGAAGATCCAAGGTATCTTCCCAACCCAGGGATCAAGCTTCCTGTGTCTCTTTCATTGGCAGGTAAATTTTTTGCCAACGAACCACCTGGGAATCCCTTGTTATATGTTTGGGTTGGTTCTAACTTTCCCACTTGGTAAATAACACAGCGGTGAAAACGTATCCCATCTCTGTGAAGAGAAGAAGGAAGCAAAGGGTTTGAGACCACAGTAAGGATACAATTCAGGAAGGAATACTCCCAGGGGCTCTAGTTGCTCCATCATCTTGCTGCAAAGTGCTTCTATAGCCTGGCTCCAGGAGAGAAGAACTGAGGCCAAAACGGTGGCTGTTGTAGGAGGACATTTCCTTAGAAACAGTTCTCTGACCACAGGAGTGAAGATACTGAGTTGCTTTGAAGTGGTGAGTTACCTGTCACAGTAAGTGACAGGAGGGGTCGTACAGAGGGAAGACATCCCTTTACTCTGAGGTCATATTAGCTCACATCTTGGATAAACTCCAACCCTTGGGCTCTGTGTGCTTTACCTGAAATCATCACAAATCCCTCAGCCAATAATGAAGCAGCCCTCAGATCAGTGGTCAAAGAGAAACAG
The DNA here is from genome assembly GCA_007570785.1 of Antilocapra americana. Lineage (NCBI taxonomy): Eukaryota > Metazoa > Chordata > Mammalia > Artiodactyla > Antilocapridae > Antilocapra > Antilocapra americana. Next base: position 9,108 of record SRVM01013455.1, read on the forward strand.
CCTAGAAGAGAAGGAAGAACCTTGAACTTGGTTCCAAAAGACACAATAGGTCTAATTCCTTCTCCTCCTTCATTATGGTAAAGTCATATTTAACGCTTTGAGGGCCTCAATTTTCCTGTCTGTCAAGTGGGATAACAATATTCGCCCTGCCTAACTTCCTGAAGTCCTGCCTATAAGGCTCTGTGCATGCAGACTTTCACCCTCTACACAAAAAAATGTATTAATATTGTCAGTATCAATGACAGCAGGACCGATGACGATGACACACCAGTGGGTTGGAGTCCCGTGTTCCACTGCTTCCCCGGGGGAGCACTTTCTGGGCTCCATGTTTCCTCTGACATCTCTCTATAACCCTGTCTGTGCTCCCTCTGGCAGATCGATGCTGCCTCCTTACTTTCAGCCTCTGTGATGGCTGCTCCTTGTGCTTTAGTCCTCTCCATGCTGGTTTACCCAGAGGTGGAGGAGTCCAAGTTCAGATGTGAGGAAGGCATGAAACTGACCTACGGGTGAGCACAGCAAGAGGGCCTGCACAGAAGGAAGTCGGGGGTGGGCAGGGACAGGAGCAGAGTCAGGGCCAAAACAGGTCCTATATTCTCTGCCCTTCACTGTCTTTCACAAAGCCTAACTCATCTACCCTCTCAGCCACTGCCCTACCTATGGATTACCTTGAGAAAATGCAGAATCCAGGTGTCTAATCTTATTGTCCTGTCTCTGACCAGTGGGATGTGCCTGGTGTGTGTGTGTGTGTGTGTGTGTGTGTGTGTGTGTGTGTGTGTGTGTGGGTGTGTGTGGGTGTGCTGAGGAGGGCATGAAAACCACCCTATCTCTCTACATGACCCAAGCATCAATCACACTGACATAGTGAGTGCTGTCCTTGACTTAACTCACCTCCTAGTATCTCTTCATCACAGTCTTAGCAAACTTTGTGTAACATTTAATCCTAAAATATATATATATATATATATATATTGAAAGACAACACTTTGGACATGTGTACTTGTGGATACAATGGGGGGGGCCCAACCCCATAGCTTCAAATATCTGGGGCAGCATTGCCCTAGGTCCTGCTGTCATGTATAATTAACAGTTCCTAGTGATCACCTTTCAAAAGTAAAACGATGATTTTTCAATAAGATGATTTTAGTAAGGTGTTTTGACTCAATATATCCAAAATTTGTCATTTTAGTGTGTATTTGATATGAAATTATTACTATTTCAGGGTGGTCCCGTGGTTAAGATTCCATGCTCTCAATGCAGGGGGTGTGGGTTTGATCCCTGGTCAGGAAGCTAGGGGCTTCCCAGGTGGCTTAGTGGTAAAGAATCTGCCTGGCAATGCAGAAGACATGGGTTCTATCCCTAGGCGGTGAAGATCCCCTGAAGAAGGAAATAGTAGCCCACTATAGTATTCTTGACTGGAGAATTCCTTGGACCATCAGAGGAGCCTGATTGGTTACAGTGACAAAGAGTTGGAAATGACTGAGTGACTGAGCATGCATGGATGGAGGGAAATAGGCCACTCATGATTCAACTAAAGATCACAAATGCTGCAATAAAGATCCTGTGTGTCACAACTAAGACTTGGTACAGCTGAATAAACAAAGGTGTTTTTTTTTTAATTTGACAGCTATTTCATATTATCTTGTACTAAAGCTCTGAAAGTTGGTGTGTATATTGGCAACACATCTCTATTCAGATCTGCCTTCTTCCAAGTGCTTGTTAAGTTGCATGCAGCTCCTGGTTTGTCTTAGATAATGTCTGCACTAGACATATGGGCCTTACCCTAGTGCTTGGACAAGCGGATTTCTGGTCTCGAGGGTAAACATGGACCCCTGGCTCTGACATGCTGTATCCAAGTTTGAGCCTGAAGGACAGGGAGCCCTGAACCTGTGGAGAAAGGCCTATAATGATATCTCTTTGTCCCATTGACAGAGATGTTCAAAACCTCTTAGAAGCAGCTACCAGTGGGGCTGCCTTGTTCATGAAGGTCGTGACCAACATCATGGCCAACTTGATTGCCTTTCTGGCCGTGCTGGACTTCATCAGCGATGTCCTCTCCTGGCCGGGAAACATGGTGGAAATCCAGGGGTACAGCTTCCAGGTACAGTCCCTCTCGACCTGTGGAGGGGGTGGTTCAGGCCAGTGGCGACTGTGGGTGGACGCCCACAGAGCCCAGATCAACCCAAGTCCCAGCGGCTCATCTTGCTTTGTGCCTCAGCTCATCTGCTCCTACATCCTGCGGCCAGTGACTTCCCTGATGGGCATGGCCTTGGAGGACTGCTCGGTGGTGACAGAGCTGCTGGGGATGAAGCTGTTTCTGAAGGAGTTTGTGGCCTATCAGGGGCTCTCTGAATACAAGCAGCGCTGCCTTGCAGGCAGTGAGGAATAGGTTGGCTCCAAAAAGCAGTGAATCTCTGTGAGTGTTCCCGTCCCCTAACTGCGTCAGGGCATGATGCAGCTGTCCCTGTACAGGCCTGGATGAGACACACAGAGGTGGTGCTCAACCTCCCACATCTCATTGCCATGGGAAACAAGACAGCTTCAGGCTTCACTGTCATCTTTCTCAAAGTCTCTCTATCTCTTGGCTTCCCTGATGGCTCAGTTGGTAAAGAATCTGCCTGCAGTGCAGAAGGGTTGGGAAGATCCCCTGGAGAAGGGAAAGGCTACCCACTCTAGTATTATGGCCTGGAGAATACTAGAATAGTCCATGAGGTCACAAAGTCTCGGACATGAGTGAGCAACTCTCAGTTCATTTCACTTCTCTCTCTCTCTTGAAGATATCTGAACTCCTTATGTAGACAGGCTACCATCCTATGGCCTTGGGCAAGCTACTGCACCTTGCCTCTTCTGTTGGAAAACTAGTGTCATATCTGCCACCACTACCCCAAAAGGAATGGGTGTGAAACTCCAATGAGGAGCTAAGAGAGTAAAACAGAAAGATCTCACCACATTAATCTCCAATATATGGAATTCAGCTCAGGGGTTGGTTTGTGCAGTTAAGACTTAAAAAAAAACACCTGTAAAAGCTTTCTAAAGTGACACTTTTGAAAAGAATAACAGCCAATGTAACATGTTTAAGAATCAAAAAATTATCCATTATATCATCATCCCCAAATGACACCTATTATAATATATAGTCAATTATATCTAATTATACGATAATAAATGTAAACATAATAATATAATATCTAATTCTACCATTTGGCTCTTATACTCAGTGCTGAAATGAGTTGGTTTTACACTGAAAGTTTCCCTCTAAGAAGACGGTTTCCACAGGAGATTTTCAAGATGTGGGATGACTGAATTGTATGGCATGAATCCTTGTGTGTGTGCTGCCAGTAACTTTTGCAAAGAGTTATAACAACTGAAACCACCCCAGCTCTGCCTGTGAGCATTGATTTAACTACACCTGAACAGGCAGAGCAGCCTTTTAAAAACAAGAATAAGTATTGCTACTTTAATGGGCAAATAATAATAGCTCATTGTTTTAACGTGTGTTTCCTGGGTTACTAGGAGCTTTTAATATAAAATATTTTTTGTGTCTTTGAAATTATTTTTTAGTGATAAAGAAATGTACTCTTTAGTTTTTGTTAAGGTTTGTATGGAGTAAAAAGCTCAGATTTCCCCGCACTCCTAATTTTAGCTCCAGTATCACTGTCTTCTCTAGAGGCAGCGGCAGTATGTACCTTTGGGCTTCCTTGGTGGTTCAGCAGTAAATAATCCACCTGGAATTCAGGAGACACAGGTTTGATCCTTGGATTGGAAAGACCACCTGGAGGAGGAAATGGCAATCCTCTTCAGTATTCTTGCCTGAGAAATCCCATGGACAGAGAAGCCTGACAGCCTACGGTCCATGGAGTCTCAGACTCAGACATGACTAAAGTGACTGAGCACACACATACTCATATGCCTTCAGGATATTTTTCAATGAAATTCATTACTTCAGCAAGTATTTGTTGAGACCTCTGAGTTGCCAGGCCTTCTTCTGTGTACCAGAGGTAAAATGGGGAATTAGACAGACATGGTCCCTGGTGACATGAAACTTACATCTAGTGAAAGACACAAGAAAACAAAGGAATACAAAATTTTAAACCACAATCTGCAGTAAATTCTATGATGGAAACAATAAAAAGAATCAGGGATGGGGTCTATCCTTGACTAGATAGGACTGACTGGACAGGGAAGGCCTCCCTAGTCAGTGGTTAAGACTCTCCGATTCCACTGAAGGGGGCTCAGGTTCTTTCCAACGACAGGGAACTAAGATTCCACGTGCTATGCATTGCGGACAAAAAAAGACTTCAGTGAGATGGATATTTAGACCAAGACTTGGAGGGAGGGGCAGAGGCCAGAAGAAATGGGTACTAGCATTCCAGGCAAAGAAAGAGGTATATTCAAAGGCTCTGAGGTTGTCCAAAGCACTGGTTTGGAGAAGTGAGAGAAGTCCACTTAGAACAGGTGTTAATCATAACAGAGTGGCCCAGGCCAAAGAACAGTTTGAAGTCACTGAAAATTTGACTTCTGACATTTTAGCAGTAGTTGGGCTGCTGTCTGGAGGGTGATTGTAGGTGAGTAAGCAGAATGCAAGTACCTTAATGTTTTCAATCAATGTATAAAACTCTGTATGTTATAAAGATATTGACTCTTTTTCATTTTCTTTTTAAAACATTTTGGCCACACCATGCATCATGTAGGATTTTAGCCCCCCAGTTAGGAATCAAACTTGGACTGTTTGCATTGGAAGTATGGAGTCTTAGCCACTGAACCACCAGGAAGTTCCACATTTTCTACATATATTTTTTTCCTGGTTATTTTTATTTTTGTTTCTCTTCATTCCATATTCAGAATTTTTTTCTAAAACTACAAATTTATACCAAACCTCTGCATTTCTTACATTATTTCTAAATTTAGAAACTTACCTCCTGGTAAAGGTTAAGTTCCTGAAACAGTATGATGAAGTAGTTAAAATGATGTGATCTTGGGAGTCAGACAAAACTGAGTTCAAATTGTGACACAACTGCCTTTTTGCTGTGTGAACTTCTTCAGTCACTTATAAGAGCCTCAGTTTGCTCCTCTCCAGGATGAGAGCAAAATGCTATTCTGTAACAATACTAATATTATCCTATATTTTCTAATATTTAATGTTTAAAGTGTTAATATGTATCTGCTTTAATTGATCTAGAATTAGTTTTTTGTGGTGCAAGGTATGGGTCTAAGCCTTTTTATTCTACCCAAATTATCCCATGTTGGATATTAGTACTTCTAGGAAATTACACAAGTGTTCACAGCAAAAGGGAAAGAGAGTTGTGTTGCTTACATACCTACTCTAGGGACTTCCTTGATGATGCAGCAGTTAAAGACTCCATGCTTCCAATGCAGGGACATGGGTTCAATCCCTGTTTGGGGATCTAAGATTACACAAGCTGTGTGGCCTGGCCAAAAAGTTAAAAATTAAATAAGAATAAAATAAAATCTGAACTTAAGCCCTCTGCGGATTCACCAACTTCAGCTCCATTGGGATCATGCTGAGAGGCCTGAGTGAGTCCTAGTGGGGCCTCCCCAGCCTCCTATAAAGGGCAGGGATTGCAGCAGGGGTTGGTCTCCAGTTCTGGCTCTCAGATACCTACAACTTCCAAGAGATCTGTATGCCTCAGTTCTCCTCTTGGTCTAAGGCAGAGCCTGAACAAGGAGGTCATGGAACTCCCTCCCAACCCTGGAATTTCATGATTACTCTGCTGCTTGGCTGGCCCAGGGCCCTAGGAGGGGTCCAGAGGCATGGCATTGGCTGCCCGGCCGAAGCTTTGACCTGCCAGTTCCCATACCCACAGTGGACAGATAGGCCCTGTGGGGCCTGGGGAGGAAGTCTCTATAGAACTATTAGCTTTTTACAAAAAAAAAAAAACAAAAACGTTTCACCCTTCACAGTCCCCTGCCTAGTGGTGCAACCATGCTGTTTTATTGAAAAGCTAACTGAGCTGTGCAAAAGTGAAATGTGACCCGAGTCACTCAGCTATAAAGTGGCTGTTAACTGTCACTGTGTTAGTCGTGCAGTCGTATCTGACTCTTTGCAACCCCATGGACTGAAACCCATCAGGATTCTCTGTCCGTGGAATTATCCTGGCAAGAATACTGGAGTGGGTTGTCATTCCCTTCTCCAGGGGATCTTCCCAACCCAGGGATACAACCTAGGTCTCTTGCATTGCAGACAGGAGCTTTCTTTACCATATGAGCCACCAGGCAATCCTAATAAATGGATGAACCTGTGTTTAATCCTGGGTCTGCCTGACTCCAAACTCAATGTTCTTTCCCTACACCTGTCACTGATGACACGTGGGGAAGTGTGGACTGCTATCTAGTCAGGCCAATGAGGACTCTCTGATTCAACAAGCATCAGGAGGGCAGCGTCTGTTCCTATGGCCCCCAGAAGAGGAAGGCTGGTAAGCAGACAAAGCCAGAGGGGCCTGTGGAGTCCTGGACCTGAGCCCTCCTGTCCTCCTGAAGCCTCCATGTCTCCCCAGTGGATGGGCAAATTCTCCAAGATCGTGCTCCAGGCGCACTGCACGGGGGCCTGTGTGTCCCTGGTGAACGCCTGTGTGACCAGTGAGTACAGGCCTGGTGGGCTCAGTCCAGGGCTAGGCACTGGGGCCTTGGCCTCTCTGGCAATCGTTGGGTAGGGTTGAGGGGGATAGTAAGGGGCTGGACCCTGCCCACTAGCTGCTTTCTCTGCACAGGCATCCTCTACATGCCCAGGGGGCCTGCAGTGGACTTTGTGCCCCTCCTGAACAAGACCCTCAGCAGCAACAGCTTTGAGGTGTACCAATGCTGCCAGCAGGCCTTCCAGGGGTGAGTGACTGGGCCAGGAGGCCACGGGTGGGGTGATGACAGTGATAGGGTGCAGAAACTTGAGTACATGGGGTGGGGAAGGCCTTTGGTACCAGAGCAAGGGTGGAGAAATGTTATGGCTGTGGCTGATGTAACCAAGAACAAAGGAAGTGGGGCTTGAGGACCAAACTTAGAAGAAGGTTGGACCAGAGACATGGAGCAACTTCCCTGAAGTCGCTCAGCCTTTAATGGTCAGCAGAGCCCATTCCTGGAGTGCAGAGTATAGCTTCTGCTTCTTTTCATCACCAGCCCGAAGTTCAGCCTAGAGGCCCTGGACAACTGTTGTCAATTCTCTAATCACATAGTCTTTGTATAGCAGGGATAGAACGTCTCTGTGTCTTCCAGTTGTTATTCTCTCCCAGTAAGCAGCTGCTGCCACCCTTCTCTCTCCAGACCCCCCTATCCTGTGGGAAGCCACAGGGCTTATACCACCTCAGGCACAAATCAGGAAGGGTGACCAGGGGCTGGGTGGAATGAGGGGTGGCCCTCAGCCCTCACCTCCTTTTTGCTCTTGCATTTCCTCCCTCCTCAAATGTAATGTTCAGAATCGCCTCTGTATCTTCTCTCTTCTCTGTCTGCCCTGCCCTGGGTCAACCCTGTTTGCCCACCCCTTCTTCTCTGGGGCTCTCAGCTCTGGCAATTCACTGGCCTTATTCCCTTCTCCTCTCTGGGCACAGGAATCTCGCTGTGGCTCAACCCCTGCCACATGGCTTTTCCTGGAGATGCTTTCCACCACTTTCATAGACTCCCCTACTGCCCACCTCCACAGCACTTTCCATACTGGTGGCTTGTGTAGCACTGTCCTCCAAGGTATGCAGAGGTTTCCATAATCCTCTAGGTTTTGGAAACACTGGGCTAAATAAAGTTAGGATTTTTTGGTTTTGTTTGTTTTTCTCACTGTGGACTTGTCAGAGCTTGATGTGGATATAACAGGAGACGTTTTCCAAAATTGGCTGTAAGAATCTTTTGGATGGACGCATCTTTTAGTTGAGGATCCCATGGGAAACAATCTGGAAAATATTGGTTCATGTTCCGACTGCTTTACTCTACATAACTATCACCTTTGTAGATGTTTACTGAACACTACGTGTCAGTACACTGTTCTCAGTGATTCATAGTTTGTAACTCAGTCCTTACCACAACCGTGTGAGGCAAGTGCTGTTGTCATCCCTAGTTGAAGGACCAGAGGTCAAAGAGGTTAAGTAAGTTGCCTAAAGTGGCACAGCTGGGAAGAGGAAGTCAGGACTTGATCCCCAGCCATCCAGTTCCACCAGCTATAGTGTGTGGTCTCTCCACTAAGCTGCTAAGAGCTCAGTTGTCTGACTTGCCCTACACCCTCTGTTTGCCTCTTCACCCCATCCCCATCCCTCTGCTCCAGCAGGTCAGGCATCTGCTGTCTTTTCTGTGCCTCTGAGCCTTTGTTTTGGGAGTTCTTGTCACCCAGCATGTCCTGCCCTATGCTCCTTGCACTCTGTCCTCATTTCCTTAGCAACTTTGGCTGCTGGGGCCTGCAGGATGCTTCTGCCCCCCATTGGCCATGGGGCACCTGACCCCTCACCCACCTCTGTTGGATAAGGCTCCCCAGCTGGGGCATGAGGTAGAGGCCAAGCTGGTTAGTAGTTACCATGCTCTGTCAAGGACCTAGGCTCTACTAGGCACTGGTCTTACTCCTTGTGACCCCCACGGGCTGGCCCTCGGTACTTTCTGAAGGGCCCACGTCCTTGCCCTTAGCTCAGCACAACAGAGTCAGTGGCCTGACTCCCATGCCCCAAGGCAAGGCTATTTCCTGCTCCCTGCAGCCCCGACTTCCCTTGAGCTGTCACAGGAGGCCCTCCTGACTGGACATCACAGCTGTCTCTTAGTATCTGGGCGCCACCTCCCCCAACTTCCTTTCCTGGACCACGTGTACACACATCACCTGGCCAGTTACATTCCCGAGAGGACTATTGGCCCCTGAGAGACAGGACTCAGATATTTCTATGTCCTCATGGTGCTCAGCACAATGCTGGGCCTGTGAAAAGCGGGAGTTATCCAGGTGGCACTAGTGGTAAAGTACCCACCTACCAATGCAGGAGACTTAAGGATACACAAGTTTGATCCCTGGCTTGGGAAAATCCCCCTGGAGGAGGGCATGGCAACCCACTCCAGTAGTCTTGCCTGGAGAATCCCATGGACAGAGGTGCCTGGCAGGCTACAGTCCCTGGGGTCGCCAAGAGTTGGACATGACTGAACCAACTTCGTACATATTGTGCACATATTGTGAAAGGTGTTAAATGAGTATTTATGGAACGGAATTCACCTTCTGTCAGACGCACTAGCATGCATGCCATGCTGTACCTGTATAGACTGTTTTGAGCTCAAGAGCTTTACTGACCGAGGGGACTCCTTGGTCATCTGAGCAGCAGACTCTTACCATCTCCTCCACCCACCATGGTCCTTCTTCTTCTTCTTGCACATGCAGAACCTGGGAGGCCATTGAGGGTGGGACTGCAATAATACACTGCTTAGAGAGGAGGTGCCTGTGCTGTTACCAGCTGCCTGTGCCTCAATCAGATCATTGCAGTCACTCAGCCATGTCCAACCATTTGCGACGCCATGGACTGCAGCAAGACAAGCTTCCCTGTCCATCACCAACTCCTAGAGCTTACTCAGACTCATGTCTATTGAGTTGGTGATGCCACCCAACCATCTCATCCTCTGTCATCCCCTTCTCCTCCTGCCTTAAATCTTTCCCAGCATCAGGGTCTTTTCCAGTGAGTTAGTTATTAGCATCAGGTGGCCAAAGAATTGGAGTTTCAGCTTCAGCATCAGATCTTCCAAGGAATATTTAGGACTGATTTTCTTTAGGATTGACTGGTTGGATCTCCTTGCAGTCCAAGGGACTCTCAAGTGTCTTCTCCAACATCATAGTTCAAAAGCTTCATTTCGTCAGCACTCAGCTTTCTTCACCATCCAACTCTCACATCCATACATGACTACTGGAAAAACCATAGCCTTGACTAGATGGACCTTTGCTGGCAAAGTAACATCTCTGGTTTTTAGTGCCTGTGCCTAATTGCACCCTAAGCAGCAGCTTCTGGGTCAGGATTGGCCTGGATGCCTCCACTTAACCCACCCCCCCGTCAGAAAAGGCATTGCTAATCAATCACAGCGTCCCTTGCACTAAATCCAAATAGGGACTCAGAATCTGGATGAGCTCAGGACTGGACGAGCCCACCACCAAGTGATTCGAGGTGCCTTTACCAGACCTTAGACTTCCCTGGTGGCTCAGATGGTAAAGCATCTGTCTGCAATGCAGGAGACATGGGTTCAATCCCTCTGTTGGGAAGATCGCCTGGAGAAAGAAATGGCAACCCACTCCAGTATTCTTGCCTGGAAAAGCCCATGGACGGAGGAGCCTGGTAGGCTACAGTCAGTCCGTGGGGTCACAAAGAGTCAGACACGACCGAATGACTTCTCTTTCTTCCACTTTACCAGACCCTAAGGACCCAGATTGATTTTGTATCTCTGGCCTGAAAAAGTCTCAGCTTTGTGAAACACTCTAGAAATCAATGAGGACAGGGTGTCCAAGTGGTTAACGCTGAGGGAATATGCTGCCTTTTCCCTGTGCTCTACACACATGAAATCAAATCCTACCTTCATCAGATGTGTGCTTTGGGGCTTCCCTGGTGACTCGGATGGTAAAGAATCTGCCTGTAACTCAGGAGACCTGCGTTTAATCCCTGGGTCAGGAAGATCCCCTGGAGGAGGAAATAGTGACCCACTTCAGTATTATGGCTTTGGAAATCCCATGGACAGAGGCTATAGTCCATGGGGTCGTAAAGAGTCAGAGATGGCTGAGCGACTAACATTTTCCCTAGAAAATCAAAGGGAGTTGAAGCAGAGAGAATCCTTGCAAGGAATGAATATCATGAAACTATTTTGTCCACTCCAGGTTTGTATATTGCTTGTTTATTCAGTCAAGGAACGTGTACTGAGTACCTAAGGTCTTACTTGGCTTGATTGGGCTGCCATAACAAAGTACTGAAAACTACACAGCTTAAACAACAGAAATTTATTTTGTCTTACTTTTGGAGGCTAGAGGGCTACGGTTAGGGTGTCTGCATGATTGGCTTCTGATGAGGTCTCTATTCCTGATTTATAGACACCACCCTCTCACTGTGTTCTCATACAGCAAAGAGAGACAGCATCTCCCTGGTTTCTTTTAATAAAGGCCCTAATCCCACCCATCATGGGAACACCACTCTCAATACTTCATCTAAACCTGGCTTAGTTGCAAAGGTCCCCATCTGCAAACACTGTCACACTAGGGGTTAGGGCTCCAACATACAAATCTAGGGGCACACAGTTCAGTCTGTAACACGTACTTGTGCTGCACTGTGACCTAGGTAGGGGGACAGTGGTGAACCAGGTTGTGTAATGAGCTACAGAGAAAGAAGAGGATCCACTGGGAATAGAAGCCCCAGCAGAGGCTGGGTGGAGATGGCTTCTAGGGAGGATTCCTTGAGAGGAGGGAAGGAGAAAGTGACTCCAGTGGGGCTGGTGGCGTGGGTACACAAATGTGACCTGACTAATGGCATTTTCTTAAAGTTCTTAATATATTATTAAGTGAAAATAATGCAAGAATAGGATTATACAAATTGCCATTTAATTTTTTTATATATTTTAACACAATACACTCTAGTATTAGGTTATCTGCAAGATAAGGACAGGATTTTTTTTCCCCAACTAAAGCCCAGGTCAATAATTTCAAAAAACATTTTTATTTATACCAAATGTTTGAAAGCACTGAATCCTCATCACTAGACCACCAGCGATATATCAAATATTTGAACGTGCTTGTATGATTTTACATAAACTAGATTTCTTGAAATATGCAGATTCTGTGTTATTCTGTACTTCGTGTGATAGCAATACAAACACAGCAAATATTTATAGTTTTTTAAAAATTGATTTTATTGAAGTATAATTGATTTGCATTGTTGTGTTAGTTTCCCATGTATAGCAAAGTGATTCAGTGTGTATGTGTGTGTGTGTGTGTATAGTTTGCATCTGCTAATCCCAGACTCCCAATCCATCCCTTCCCTATTCCTCTTCCCCCTTGGCAACCATCAGTGTTCTCTATGGCTGTGAGTCTGTTTCTGTCTCATAGATAAGTTCATTTGTGTCATATTTTAGATTCCACATATAAGTGATATCGTGTGGTATTTGTCATTTTCTTTTTGACTTACTTTTCTGAGTATGATAATTTCTAGGTCCCCCCATGTTGCTTCAAGTGGCATTAGTTGTTTTTGTTTATGGCTGGGCAGTATTCTATCATATATATATATCATGCTACATACATACATATATACATATATGTATGTATGTATGCTACATTTTCTTTATCCACTAGACTGTTGATGTAAATTTAGGTTGTTTCTATGTATTGCCTATTATAAATAGTGCTGCTATTAGATAGGAGGTTCAGACAGTAAAGAATCCATCTGCAAATCAGGAGATACAGGTCGAATCACTGGGTTTGGAAGATCCCCTGGAAAACGAAATGGTTACTCACTCCAGTATTCTTGCCCAGAGAATTCTACCACGGACAGAAGAACCTGATGAGCTACAGTCCATGGGATTCCAAAGAGTTGGGCACAACTAAGCAACTAATACTTTAATGAGCATAGTATGTATGTATATCTTTTCGATTATCCATAGCAGTTGCACCAACTTATATCCCCACAAACAATGGAAGAAGGTTCCCTTTTCTCAAGACCTGCTCCAGAATTTGCCATTTGTAGGCTTTTTAATGATGGCTGATATGACTGGTGCATTTATTGTAGCTTTGACTTGCATTTCTCTTAACAATTAGTGATTGGGTGTCTTTTCATGTGCCTGTGGCCCTCTGTATTTATCATTTTAAACTCAGCTCTGGTGAGATGGCCTGGTCAGGGACTCCTCTTATTCACATGACTATCTGAATGACTGCATTTGGAGAGAGCCCTTTCAGTATTTGAGGCTCCTGCCCCCCTCCTGCTGCTTCCTGCATGTGCCTGACCATGAGTGAAAGAAATTGAAAGGGCTTTGCTCATAGAAAGGCCTGGATGCCAAGAGCATGGTGAGAGCAGGCCTTTCTTAGGTGGGGCTGGCTGTCGCTGCCCATAGAGCTGACTGAAGATAGGAGTTGACCAAAGCCAGGCTCAGAGCAGCAGAGAGTGCTGCCCATGGAGGCACCACAGAGGGACTGTCTTGCTTTTGGAGAGAGGCATTGAGAACAGCATGCCCTGTAGGGAAGGTCGCTGCCAAAAGGTTCCGGGATGGGACCTGGACAGCTGCCCATTGTGGGGGTGTCCAAGCCTCACTCACATCTGGGATCAAGGGGCAAATGCGGGGAGGGTAAGGAGAAGAGGGCAGCCTGGAACACCAGAGGCTGCATAAGGCCACACACAATGGGGTCCACTCTGTGCTGGAGACCATTTTCTGCTCAGCCCCATTTTGTCCTGGACCAATCCTTGTAGAAAGGGCAATATAAGTGAATTACTGGGAAAATAATAATAATCAAGGCATTTTTATTATTCAATTCAATGAATATAAGATTACTCTGTCAACTTGCTATGCAGTTTCTGAATGTCACTTTCAACATCTATACGTATGTTACTGCAAACCCCAAAGCAGATGTGGACTACATCAGTCCATGCTGTGAATAAATCTGTCCTATATCATTTTCTGTTCTTAATGAAAACTCTTCAGAGCATTTTCTCCTCAGATGATTTGTTCTGCATTTAAGATTCCCTAAGGGGAACTGGGGAATGGCCATGGGACTCAGGCTGGAATCCATGAAACCCACCTTTCATATGATAGCATGCATGCAGAATTGGAAGGACCATAAAAGAATTCCAAACAATGTATGTATATGCTCCCCACTCAAGCAGTGAAGTGTTACCCCCACCTCTGAAGGGTGAACGATGCTTAGTGATATTCTTACAAAGGGTACAGTATGGAAGCAGGGGAACAGGAAAGAAACCTTGCCACAGAGAAGCCTGGTAAACACTTCCTTAGCCAGGTGGTCACAGTTAACCTCTTCAATGGTAAGTTAATTTGAGAACATGTACGCTTGATATGTTGTGTTGAGAAGAGCAATTCAACTCTGTGTTGCTCCTCCCCAAAGCTCTTAACCCCAGTCTTGTTCAGTTGCTAAAGTTGTGTCCAATGCTTTGTGACCTCATGGACTGCAGCACGCCAGGCTTCTCTGTCCTTCACTATCGTTCTGAGTTTTCCCAAACTCATGTCCATTGAGTCGGTGATGCCATCCAACCATTTCATCCTCTGTCGCCCCCTTCTCTTTTTGCTTTCAATTTTTTCCTGGGATCAGGGTCTTTTCCAATGAGTCGACTCTTTGCATTAGTTTGCCAAATACTGGAGCTCCAGCTTGATCATAATCCCTTCCAATGAATACTCAGGGTTGATTTCCTTTAAAACTGACCCATTTGATTTTGCTGTCCAAGAGACTCTCAAGAGTCTCCTCCAGCACCACAATTTGGAAGCATTAGTTCTTCGGCATTCAGCCTTCTTTATGGTCCAGCTATCATGGTCCAACACCAGTCTAACCATTAGAAAATATCAGACAAACTCAAATCGAGATGCAGTCTACAGAATATTGATCTTCAGTCCTCAAAAGGCAAGTCAATTAGAAGCAGGGAAGCTCTGAGAAACTCTCATAACCTCAAGAAGCCAAAGGGAACATGTGTACTCAATGTGTACCACAGTTGGTTGAATTTTATCCCCCTCAAAAGCTATGTCCAAATGTCAGCCGTCAGTACCTGTGAATCTGACCTGCACTGGAAATGAGACTTTACAGCTGTAATTAGGTTAAGGACCTCAAGATGACATTATCCTGGATTTAGTGTGAGCCCTAAATTCAAGGACTGGGTGTCTTTATAAGAGAAATGAGGGGGGAGTTTGAAGCACACAGGCCCAAAGATGCACAAAGAAGGTCATAAAAAGATGGTCACAGAGATCAGCATCTTGCTCCAAGATATAGCCCACACAAAGCCAAGGAGTACCTGGGGCCACCAGAAGCTGGAAGAGTCATAAAGCATTCTCCCCAAGAGACTTTGGAGGAAGGGTACCCTGCACACTTAGGACTTTTCCTTCTGGAACTCCAGACAATATATTTACATTTTCAGACACTAAATCTGTGGTGATTAGTTCCAGAAACCCTAGGAAACTTATCCAATATCTTGCACGGGATCCTGGAGTGGAAAAATTACATTAGGGAAAAACTCATGAAATCCAAATATAGTGTGGAGTATAAATTAAAAACATTAATATTTCTCTATTAGTCGTGATAATAGATCATAGTAACTGGGAGAGGAAACTGGGTGGGAGGACCTATAGGATACATGGGAACTCTATTATTTATACAGCCTTTCTGTAAATATAAAAGTTTTTAAAATTAAAAATTTTTAAACTGCATGGGGTGGGCTTCCATGGTGGCTCAGTGGTAAAGAATACACCGACCAGTGCAAGGAACATGAGTTTGATCCCTTGTCTGGGAAGATCCCATATGCCACAGAGCAGCTAAGCCCATGTGCCACAAATACCAAGCCAGAAACCTAGAGCCTGGGAGCTGCAGCTACTTAACCCCCCCCCAATGCTAGACCCTGTGCTCTGCAATAAGAACAGCCACCACAATGAGAAACCCTTGCAACTAGAGAGTAGCCCCCTCTTGCTTCAACTAGAGAAAAGGCCAGGAAGCAATGAAGACCCAGCACAGCCAAATAAACAATTGCAATGGAAAACCCCTGCATGGACACAGATTTTTTTAACTTGTAAGTCATCCCAGGGGTATCTTTGTCCTAGAAAATGCTTGTTCCAGCTGGCAACCCATCAGGGTCTGTGAGTCAATCAATGGGGCCCAATTATTCTTTTTCCATTGATTCATCCTGCTCTCACCTCTGTTGACCCTTCACTTTAATTCAAGCGTGTGCCTTCAGCTGAATATGAATTAGTCCTGGCCTCTTTACAACCACATGGAGAACATCATCTGCTTGAAATTACTAAAGACTCAGAATTGGCGAGCCCTGAGTTTGGACAGGACTCTGTATATCATGTTGAAGCTGTCTGCCCCTACCAAATTTTCTGAGGCTTTTTATACCCACAGTGTAGATGGTCTCTATCATTAAGGAGATTTTACATTTGAATCACGAGACTCCACCCCCATGACCATTGTAGATTGAATCAGGACTGAACAAGTGACTCAAGTCAAGCTAATCTAGTCATGTCAATGGTGTCTCAGATTGTGGGGAAAGTGATCAAACTAAAGAAAAAAAAAAGAAACAGAGTTCAGAGCTGAGTCATAACAGGGGGCATGGCTTGGAGCTTATTTCATTTCCTCCCCCTCCCGCCCCCTGCAGCCTTAGTGCTCAAATTTTCCTTGGATGCAATGAGAGCTTAATTCTTTCCCAAATCCCCCTCTAATCTGAGCTAACCAGGAAGGTTCTGTTTACTTTTCAATCAAAAGGATGCCTTCTAGGTATACCACATTGTTCAGCTACTCAATCTGCTTGAAATCAAGTGTTCATGTCATTTTCTTGCATACCATTCAAATAAGAATCTCACTACTTCTCCAGGCAACCCATCTCATATTGGTCAACTCCACTTCTTCGAAGGTTCGTTTTGATTGTCTATCAGAAAGTGTACCATTTTATCCCAGGTTTGCCATTCTGGACTACTCAGAACAAGTCCAAACATGTGTGTGCCTTTATTGTTCCCCCACCCACCCACTGCCAAAGCCAAAGTAATATTGTGCATCGGTTTAAAAAAAGATCACATTTTATATAAACCTTATGGAAACGGTCTACTCTCTCTCCACAAGACAGCCCTCCAACACCTCAAAGATGGGAACCATCCAGTATTCTTTTTTGAGCTGGGAACATTGAGTTCTTTCAGTTGTTGCTCACATAGGACATAATAGTCTCAGAAGTTTCCCCAGACTTGATTCACAGTTGTTCTTCCCTGATGTACAGACAGGTCATGTGTCATGAGCAAGTTCAAGATTGAAGCAAGAACGCAGGGTGGTAATTAAAATCTCATGGGTGTAACCAAGAGGATGTGCTGGGGCAAAAGAGTGAATATAGACTTGGGAGGGTGTTTGAAGGCGGCAGACCTCATAGGATGGAGGAGTGTTAAGAATCTGCATGCCTGCTTCAGAAATCCTAAGAGCTGGAAGCTCGTGTGTTGAGAGTAAAACACCAGGAGGAATTGTCATGGAGGGAGAGAATGGAAGAAAGTCCTGACCCAAATCAAAAAGGGGACCAGAGCCAGGATATGAATGGTGTGGATGAGACATTCTCTACTGGTACATCTCTTAGGATTCCTACCTACCCTCCATCCAGGGTACAACAAGTTCCTAACTTGCCTGGGGAGTGATTTCCATTGCAGAGGGGCAGGGGAATTGCTATTTTTGAATCAAATTCTGATAAAGACATGGAATGGTAACGTGGGAGTAACTGTCCATGGAAATTTGTGAGTGGAAGCAAAGGAGAATCTGGCATAGCCAGGCACTGATTCCACCCTTGAAAATACAGCCATTCAGGAAGAAGTCAAAATGCAAGGCTGGTTTTTCTGTAGTAAAATATCCCAATGAGAAAAGTAAGGCAGAAGGGACAAAAGAAACCATCATGGTTATAAATCAATATTTGGGCAAACTATGGGAGATGGTGAGGAACAGGGAGGCCTGGCATGCTGCTGTCCATTGTGTCGCAAAGAGGTGGGCAATACTTGGGGACTGAACAACAGCAACATAAATGAATATCAGGAACCTAGCTTACGAGAGTTTAAAAATAATGGTCACCAAAATCTGACCAAAGAACACATGATCCAGTGTATGAAAGATGGCCTACCTGCAGTCTTTAGTTTCCCGACCACTGCCTTAGATAAAGGGATGCACCCTCCATGTCCCTGATACATTTCACAGCTTTTCTCCAAGCCTTCTGGAACACAGATTAGAAGGTTAGCCCTCTTAGATCATGGAGGCAAAAGCAACAATCTAGGAATGGGGCAGCCACAAGTTAGAAGGAGCCTGGGCCCCACAGGTCTTTGTAGAGCAAGATTGCAATTACAGTGCAAACTTTATGTGAGTGAAGAAGAATATATTTGTTGTACATGTCGTATATGAGGTCTCTGTCATACACACCCTGCTACTGGAGAAGAAGAGCAAGACAGGCAGGAAGAGCAACTTTGCCTTTTCCCTGTGGGGTTCTTGATGAACAAATGGAAACAAGACCAAATGGAAGGAACTTCCTGGTTGTCCACTGGGCTTCCCCTGCAGGGGCAAAACTTCGATCCTAGTTCAAGATATTAAGATCCTATAGGCTTCCCAATGCAGCCAAAAATGGTAATAAAAATAAAAATGAAAGAACAAGGAAGAGGTAACCTTATGAGGACTGTTTGGGACAGATTTCAAGTTCTCCTATAAGGTTATGTGCTGTTTGACTTCTCTCCAAACAGTCCCCTTCTATATCTTTTCAAGATGGGGCTCATTTTTCTTTTATTTGTTATTCATTTATTTACTTTTCAACCATACCTTACAGCTTACAGGATCTTTGTTCCCCAACCAGGAATTAGACCTAGCTTGGTGGTGAAAGCACCAAGTCCTAACCACTTGGTCCACCAGGGAATTCCCCAGATGGGACTGATTTTCCGTATAGATGAAGGAGACAGGCAATTGGAGGAGATCACAACCCACTCAAGTATTCTTGCCTGGGAAATCCCATGGCAAGAAGAGCCTCATGAGTTACAGCCCATGGAGCTACAGAGAGTTGTACACAGCCGAGCAATGGAGCAGACACAAGATAGGCAATAAAGAGAGCTTGTGTGTCCAACTCTTTGCGAGCCCGCCAGGGTCTTCTGTCCATGGGATTTCCCAGGCAAGAATACTGGAGTGGATAGCCATCCTCTTCTCCAGGAGATCTTCCCCACCAAGAGATGGAATCTTGGTCTCCTGCTCTGCAGGTGGATTCTTTACCATCTGAGCTGCCAGGGAAGGCTTTTGAAGCTACTACTAACAGCTCACTTACTACATATCAGCTGTTTAAGCTATTCTGCGCCAGGTGACAAAGACAAATTTTGTTTTCCCAAGCAAATTTTTGTTTTCCTTCCAAGAAAAAAAGATAAATTATTTAGGGATGAGGTGGGAAATTCGCTTTGTGAATTAATGATCGCTTTTATCTCCTGAAACTTGGTTTGTCAGTAACATTCCTTTCTACTTATAGAGATGGTGTTTGTTTATATTCTAAGCAATCTACTTTTTTTCAAAGCCAATGCCTACCTTAGAGGAGAAATGAACTGTATCAAAGCACACAACTTTCAAAGGTTCTTTTCTTCCACAGTGACTCAGAGTGAAGTATCTCTAATCTCCTTTATTGGGACCTGGGGAAGGCTGGGTTTTGCAATGTCAGCTTTTCTGAGCTAGAATGTCGCCAAACACTGGAGGCTGGCTCCAGGGTCATCTTGGTAAGAACAGAACCCTACGTAAGAAAATTTAGTGGCTGGTAGTGGAAAGGAGGTGACCTGTCTGCTGAAACATTTCATCATTCAGTGAATCATTATCATCTACCTAAGCTATAATGAATTCCAGGAAGCACAAGTCAGCAGCTCTCAACACATCAGTGGGTTTATCCCTTGTGAGTGTGTCACAGTCATTTACTGTTGTTGTTCAGTCGCTAAGTCATGTCCAACACTTTGCAACCCCATGGACAGCAGCATGCCAGGTTTCCTTGTCCTCCACTATCTCCCAGAGATAGTTTAAACTCATGTCCATTGAGTCGATGATGCCATCCAATGATCTCATCCTCTGTTTCCCCTTCTTGTCCTACCCTCAGTCTTTCCCAGCATCAGGGTCTTTTCCAATGAGTTGGCACTTTGTATCAGGTAAGCAAAGTATTGGAGCTTCAGTTTCAGCATCAGTCCTTCCAATGAATATTAAGGGTTGATTTCCTATATGATTGACTGGTTGGATCTCCTTGAATCCTAAAGACTCTCAAGAGCCTCCTCCAGAATATTCATGTATTGGTTTTCTTACAATAGTGGAAGTACTGGAGTTTATGAACAATTTACCTTTTTAATAAAAAATATATAAGTCAGAGCAGTGTTTTACTCAGAGTTCATTTGGTTGCAAGCCACAGAAAACAAAGAAACAGTTCCAGAGAAAAGGGGAGGATGAACTCTCTCTCTGGGAAGTTTCAGGAGGACAGCCCCAGGCAGCGGGACTCAGTGATGGTCCAAGATTCTCTCTGTGCATCTCGGCCCCTGCTTTTTGTTGTGCTTGTGTCTTCCCGTGTACATGGTGACTTCCTGCTATAGAACTGGCTTTCTCCATAAGGCTGGGATCCTGACCATTGGAAACTCATGGATTCACATGGAAGCTTACTTGCCCCCTTGACAGCTCATTGGGGATATAAAAAGGGGGCAAATCTCCAAGAGTGTGATTGACCCTTTGGGGTCACATGCCCTCCTCCAGGCCAGTCACTAAGGGCTGGAAGGTGGGATATGATCATTGGTCCAGTCTGGCACTTTTCCCTACTCCCAAATCTATCACTGTGACTGAGAAGGCAGAAGATGGCAGCTTCTGTTCGGACAGAATGGGTGGAGGCAGGGGGTTGAGCAATTCCCCTAAAGAACGGGGAGTTTTGTCCCCTGAAGAAAGGCAGCTGTTCTTCCCAAGTATCTGTAAGGACTTGCAATGCTGCATATCTTTAAGAGGTCTGAGAGGATTTCCCTGGTGGCCCAGTGGTGAAGAATCTGCCTGTCAGTGCAGGGGACGTGAGTTTGATCCCAGCTCTAGGAAGATCCCATATGCTAAGGGGCAACTAAGCCAGTGTGCCACAGCTACTGAGCCTGTGTGCCCTAGATCCCATGTTCCACAATAAGAGAAGCCACCACAATGAGAAGCCAGCCCACCACAGCTAGGGAGTGGCCTCTGCCTACTGCAACTAGCAAAAGCCTGTATGCAGCAATGCAGACCCAGCTCAGCCATAAATCACTATATAAAACATTTTAAAAAGTGTCTGATAATAGAACTAATGGAAATTTTGAATAACTTGGATAAAAGAGACTAACATTTTCTGAATGCTACAGGAGGGATCAGTCTCCTTACACTGAGAGCCCTTTCAAATGGCTCAATATCCCCTGTCAATAGGATTTCATCAAGGGGCATCATCCCCGCCCTCCTGATGAAAAGCCAGAGAATCCTGGATTTACTACCTCCTTTCCTCACTTCTTTTCATTCCATCCAAACCAGAGTACTCCATACACATGATCTAACAAGTCTAACAGTACCAGAAACAGAGTATACCTCCTGCCTTGTGGGCCAGTTATTTTCTTGTCTTTCTGATTTTGTTGAAGAATGAAACACAGGAGATAAAATTTTTCTGAGGTATTGCATACCTGAAAAGGTCTCTATTCTATCATTACATTAGGTTACTAGTTGACAGGGCATAGAATTTAAGTTTGGAAATCGTTTTCTCTTACAGTTTTGAAGATTTTATCCAACTGTTCAGGCTGAGAAAGCTGATTCCATTTCTCCTCATTTTTAATCACTTGCATATTAATGACTTTTTCCTTTCTGGAAGCTTTTAGAGTAATTTCCTTATCCTTGGTATTCTAACATGATAATGGATCTTTTTCCATTCTTTGTGCTGATAATTCAGTGGGACTTTTTAAAATTGATATATGATTGACTTTTAATATTATATAAGTTACAGTGTATAATACAGTGATTCACATTTTTAATAGCTATACTCTATACTCCATTTATAGTTATTACGAAATGCTATATGCTGTACAATATATCCATGTAGCTTATTTTATTTTTGGCTATGCTGGGTCTTAATTGCCAAGGGGGCTCTTCTCTAGTTGTGGCGAGTGGGGGCTATATTTTAATTGCAGTGCATAGACTTGTCATTGTGGTGGCTTTTCCTGTTGCTGGGCACAGACTCTTGGGCATGGACTTTAGGCATGGGCTCAGCAGTTTTTGTGCATTGGATTAGTTACTCCAGGGCATGTGGGGGTCTTCCCAGATCAGGGATGGAATCTGTGTCTCCTGCACTGGCAGGCGGACTATTTTTCACTGGAAGCCCCTGGTAGCTTATTTTATAACTAATAGTTTCTACTTCTTATTCTCCTTTCCTCTCTCCACTGGTAACCACTAGTTTGTTCTGTGTATCTGTTAGTCTGCTTTTTTGTTGTGGTTATATTCACTAGTTTGCTTTATTTTTTAGACTCCACATATAAGTGAACTCATACAATATTTGTCATTCTCTGTCCAACTTATTTCACTCAGCATAATGCCCTTCAAGTCCATCCATTTTGCTGCAAATGGAAAAGCCACATTAATGTTTATGACTGAGTAGTATTCCTCTCGACATATATGTATATCAAGTTTTATTTATCCATTCATCTATTGATATGGTTGTTTCCATATCTTGGCAATTGTAAATAATGATGCTATGAACATTGAAGGGACATGTAGCTTTCCAAGGTGGGTCTTTCAATCTGTGAATTGGTGTCATTGATCTCTGGGAAGTTTTTTAATCATGGAATTCTCTAGGCTAGAATACTGGAGTGGGTATCCATTCCCTTCTCCAGGGATTCTTTTTGTTATGATTCCTCTAATATTTCTTTCTGGAGCTATAATTTGCCTGTTGGATTCTCTGGATTTATCTTCTACTTTTCTTCTGTGGTCTCTCTGTGATTTTTGTTTGCTCTCTTGGAACTGTCCCTTAAGCTTATCTTCCAACTTCTCTCTCCATATTTTTCCTGCTTCCATAAGTTTAATGTTCAAATGCTTCTTCCTTATGATTAAGAATTTTTAGCATGTTTTTTTTTACCGTTTCATGGATGTAATCCAACCCCTACGTGTCTGAGTATATTAATCATTTTAAGGCATTATTTTCTCTGTCCACCTGTGTTGTCTCTGAGCTCCCCACTTCTTTTTTTCTGTTTGTAACTTCTGTCTTCTATATTGGATGCTTTCTTCAGATATCTGGTAATCTTTTGCTTTTCAGTCTTGTATTTCTTTACTTTTACTTTTTTACTTTCTTCACTGTGCGATGCAGCTTGCAGGATCTTAGTTCCCCAACCAGGGATTAAACCCATACCTTCTGCATTGGAAGTGCAGAGTCCTAACAGTACTTATATGTCAGTAGTTACAGATCACTGTCCTGGGGTCCTTGTGTTTCGCTAGAGAAGAATGTTTCAGTGTCCTGCCTGAAGTGTATCCATTGGGCAGAGAGAATTCTTTGAATGGGGTGGCACTGAACCTCTCACTTAATCCTTCTTTTAAAATACAGAGCCTTGGGGCTTCCCTGGCAGTCCAGTGGTGAAGACTACACCATCTAAGGCAGGGGGTTCAGGTCC
>ML661361.1:0-12425 GCA_007570785.1 Antilocapra americana
GGGGGGTGGTTCCCAAATCACTGCAGATGGTGACTGCAACCATGAAATTAAAAGATGTTTTCTCCTTAGAAGAAAAACTATGACCAAACTAGACAGCGTTTTAAAAAGCAGAGACATTAATTTGGTGACAAAGGCCCATCTAGTCAAATCTATGGTTTTTCCGGTAGTCATGCATGAATGTGAGAGTTGGACTATAAAGAAAGCTGAGCACTGAAGAACTGATGCTTTTGAACTGTGACATTGGAGAAGACTCTTGAGAGTCCCTTGGACAGAAAGGAGGTTAAACCAGTCAATCCTTAAGGAAATCAGTCCTGAATATTCATTGGAAGGATTGATGTTGAAGCTGAAACTCCAATACTTTGGCCACCTGATGCAAAGAACTGACTCATTGGAAAATATCCTGAAAAGGGAAAGATTGAAGGCAGGAGGAGAAGGGGATGACAGAGCATTAGATGGTTGGATGGCATCACTGACTCAATGGACATGAGTTTGAGTTATCTCCAGGAGTTGGTGGTGGATACCCTGGCATGCTGCAGTCCATGGAGTCACAAAGAGTCAGACACGACTGAACAACTGAACTTATTTTTCTCCTATTGGTGATTTCTAGTCTCATATGATTTTAGTTGTACACAAAGGCTGAGATAACTTCAGTTTTCTTAAATTTTCTAAGACCTGTTTTGTGACCTATCATATGATATTTTCTGGAAAATATTCCATGTTGACTGAAAAGAAAGTGTTTTCTGATGGTGCTAGGTGGAATCTTCTGTATATGTTTGTTATGTCCCTTAGGACTATGGAATAGTTCAATAGGCCAGTGATTTCAATGTTTTCTGATTGATTTTACGTCTGGATAATCTATCCATTGCTGAAAGTGGATATTGTAGTCCCATATATTTTTGTATTGCTCTCTATTTCTCCTTTCAGATCTATTAATACTGCATATATTTTAGATGCTCTAATTTTGAATGCATATACTATTACAATTATCATTTATTCTTGGCAGATTGACTATTTTCATATAATGACATACTTTTTATCTTGCTATAGCTTTGACTTAAATTGTATTTTATCTGATGTAAATAAAGCTATCCAGTTTTCTTTTGATTTCCAGTTTCATGGAGCATCTTTTCCTATCCCTTCAGTTTCATTATTTTCGTGTCCTTATAACACAAGTAAGTCTCTTGTACACAGCATGTGGGGTTCTCTGGTGACTCAGTAAAGAATCTGCCTGCAATGCATTAGACTCAGTTTCTATCCCTAGGTCAGGAAGATTACTTGGAGAAAGGAATATAGTTGCTGTTGTTGTTGTTTAATCCACTTGTCATTCCTTTATTAGCTAATTGAATTGTTGATACTTATATTGCTATAAATTTTATGGTTACCACGAGGCTTAAATTAAACCTCTTTTGGTTACAGCAGTCTATTTTAAGCTGAAATTGATTACTTAAATTTGATTGCATAAGATATCTCTACCATTTTTCTCTCTCCTCCACTATTTATGTTTCTGATGTTATAATTTACATATTCTGCATGTATATCCATTAGGAAATTATAGTAGATATAGGTTTTTAAAAATACTTTGAAATTTCCTGGTGGCTCAAATAGAATCTTCCTGCAATGCGGAAGACCTGAGTTCAATCCCTGGGTTGGGAAGTTCCCCTGGAAGAAGACATGGCAACTCACTCCAGTATTCTTGCGTAGAGAATCCCATGGACAGAGGAGCCTCGTGGGCTACATTTCATGTGGTTGCGGAGTCAGACATGTCTGAATGACTAACACTTTCTCTTTTATGTTTTACTCGAGTTTTAAGTGATCTACATACCATTACAGTATTTGGAGTAGTCTGAATTTGATTTTGTATTTACATTTATGAGAGAGTTTTTCACTTTCACATATTTGCATTTTGCTAATTAGTGTCCTTTAATTTCAATTTGAAGAACTCATTTAGCTTTTTTTTTTTGGTAAGGCAAGTCAAATGGTGATAAAATCCTTCAGTTTTTGTTTTGGGGGGAATGTTTTTATTTCTTTTTCAATTCTGAAAGACAGTTTTATTTTATATAGATAAAATATTCCTACTGGGCATTTTTTTTTCATTCCATACTTTGAATGCATCATTCTACCCTCTTTTGGCCTATAAGTTTCTCCTGGAAAGATCAATTGATATCCTTATGGCAGATGGCAGAGGAGGGTGTCCCTTGTATGTGACAAAATTCCCTTTTTTCTTGCTGCTTCAAAATCATTTTTGATTTTGATTTTTGACAGTTTAATTTTAATGTCTTGGTGAAATTTTCTTTGGGTTGAACCTCATTGAGGACGTCTGAGTTTCATATATCTGGATGTTCATATCTTTCCACAGACAGAAAATTCTGAACCACCTTGTCTTTAAATGATCTTTCTGCACCCTTTCTCTCACTCTTCTTCTTGTACTACCACAATGCAACCATAGGCTTTCTTTATGGCTTCTTATAGATTCTGTAGGCTTTCTTTATTCCTATTCACTCTTTTACTTTTTTCTTAATCACTTGAATAATTTCAAATGGCCAGTTTTCAAGTTTACTTATTCCTTCTTTTTATTGATCAAGTCTGCTGTTGAAGTCCTTCTGCATTTTTACTTTAATCATGGTTTTCTTTAGCTTTAAAAATTATATTTGGTTATTTTGAAATTTCCCTCCTTGTTGAATTTCTCATTTTATTTTTCAATGTTTTTCTGGGTTTCATAGAATACTTCCTTGTGTTTTCTTATACTCACTGAGCTTCTTTAGAATCATTATTTTGAAATATTTTTCAGGAAATTAGTAGATCTATTTTTCTCTAAGGTTTATTACTGAAAGTTTATTGTGTTCCTTTGGTGATGCCATTTTTTTTTGAATCTTCATGATCCCTGTAAACTTGTATAGGTGTCTCCACATTTAAAGAATCTATCATCTCTTCCAGACTTATAGATTGGTTTTAATCAGGACAGATGCTCACTTATTTGTAGGAATAAATATTAGCATGCTGTGGTCCTGGATCTAGCAATACAGTTTATAAAGTGCAGCTTGTGTGGAGGCTCTGCAACTGGGAGTCATAGTCTCTTGTGGACTTAGGTAGTTAGGGTCAGCAGTGTTAGTGAGTACATGGTACTTGGCAGCAAGAAATGCAAGGGAGCTGTGATTGCAGCAACTGTTTAGGTTTTCATCAATGTCTCCATGTCCAGTGCAAGAAACCAGTACAGGTAGCAGTGGTAGCCAGGGCCAGAAATGTGCACTTGACTAGGTATTGGGGCCAGCTATAGGCACATATGTGGCATCAGGGGGTGTTTTCAGATACTCTCATAGTGGTGAGTGTTGGGTTCAGCATCAGGAAGAACTGAAGATGCATATGCATCTACATGAAATGGAGCTGGCAACATGCACTCACACAGCTGTAGGGATGTACACAAGGCAGTACAGGCCAGTGACATGGGTCATGCCAGCTATGTGTACATGAGCAGCTTTGGAGGATAGGAATGGCAGTGTGCATACTGTAGCTTCAAGGGTCAGCTGTAGTTCCATGTTTGGTATGGAGGCTGGCAATGGAACTTGCAAGCGACTGCATGAATGAACTCATCTGTGGATACTGAATCACTGGGATGCATGTATGGCCACAAGGGCTAACTTTGTGTATGAACACTGCAGTGGAAGATAGCCTCGCATGTACAGAGTTGCCAGGATATGGGCTGGTGGCATGTACATGTGTATCTAAGGGGGTATGGTCAGTAGCATGCATGAACAGTTGCAGGGGTCTAGGCCAGCTGTAAGCATGTGATATCCATGGTGAGTTCTAGATCTAGAGTACCTATGGCAGTGCTATCCAGGGTAGCTCTGGAGGGGGTAGGGAAAGTGAGGTATTCAAGAAGGTGAATTACATAAAGACAAAATCCTGCAGGGCCCTCAGTGGAGAAAGCTGAATTGTGTCCATGATGGTTGTACTGGCTATTGTTTTCCTCGGTGGTGAATGCTGTTAAGGTCCTATGCAGGGCAGGACCCTGGGGTATGTCATGGCAAACCCTGTGGGATCCCCAGTGGTGAATGCTTTTGGGGTAATGTCCACAGTGGAAAAGGCTGCTGTGGTCTTCTAAAGAGCATGGCCCTTGGGGATTATGTTAGCCCCTGTCCTATTTGTTCCTTACTATCTCAAGATGTTTCAACTCGGCAAGTCTCCACAGAGATATGGATGTGGTAAAACTGAAGTGGATTCCTTCATGTAGTGCCCTGAAAAGCTGAAGAAGATAGTCATTCATCCTCATCTGCCTTTTCTTGCAAAGAGAACTCTCAGACCAGAGAGTGCCAAAATGTCCTCTGGGTGCTGAACAATTAAATAATTCCAACCTAGGGGAGGGGCAGATGATGTAGAGAAAACAAAATTAATCTTAGTATAATTTTTCTATGGCTATTTTCAAGTTTTTGGCTCCACTTTTTGGCTGTAGTTTCTTAAGTTAACTTCTGCTATCTCTAAGAGCCATTTTCCTTTGTGAGTAGGTGCCTAATTATTATTTTTTTGTGGGGTGATGCTGGTTGATATCTCCTTCTCTTCTACCTTGCTGATATCCTGTCCTTACCTTCAATAATTAATAAGAAAAAAGACAGAAAATCAATAAAGTCATATAGGAGTTGAATAGCACGTTGGACAAATTGAACCACAAGATATGTAAAATGACTCCACCCAACAACAGCAGAATACACATTTTATTCACTTGCACATGGGAGTCTCTGGAATATATATTTCAATCTATTGAAAAAAATGGCTTGATAAGTTTAAAACAACTGGAATAATAGAGGGTGTGGTTGTGCTTAGTTGCTCAGTCATGTCTGACTCTTGAGATCCCACGGATTGTAGCCCACCAGACTCCTCTGTCCATGGGTATTCTCCAGGCAAGAATACTGCAGTGGGTTGTCATACCTTCCTCCAGGGGATCTTCCCAACCTAGGGATTAAAGCCAGGTTTCCCGCATTGCAGATGGACTCTTTACCAGCTGAACTACCAGGGAAATATCATTTTTAACCACTTTGTAATAAAGCATAGATCAGTAGCAAAAGATCAACTGTAATATTCACAAATATGTAAAAATAAACAGTTAACTCTTAATGAGTCAAAGATTTAAACACAAGAAAAAAATTAAACCTTCAGACAAATGAAAAAGAAAACACATTATGCAAAACCACTTTTTTACGGGATACAGCAAAAACAGTACTGAAAGTAATATATAGCAGTAAATGCTTTTGATTTTAAAAACCTCACAATCTTAGAGGTGATCAAGATCACAGAGTAGGAGTACTCTGAGCTCACTTTTTGCCATTAACATGTCAAAAATACACCTACATATAGAGTAATTCTCACTAGAAACAAGCTAGAGATTGGCATAAGGACTCATTTGCATACAACCAAGAACAAGAAAAATGAAAAAAAAAAAGCTAATTAAGCAGAGGTAAATAGTTTACCAAATGTAAAGTTCAAATCATTAATATTAAAAATGCCAACTGAATTAGGGGAGAATAGATGGGCACAGTGAGAATTTTAACAAGGAATTAGGAGCTTCTTAGAGCTCCTATATATAAGAGATAGTTAAAACAGAAAAAAAAAATAGTAACTGAAATAAAGAAAAACATACTAGAAGGAATTAAGAGCAGAATAGGGGATACAAAATAAGGCGTAAGTAATCTGGAGGATATAATAATGGCAATCACCCAATCAGAACAGCAGAAAGATAAACTGCAAAAAAAAAAAAGAGGACAGTTTAAGGGAACTCTGAGAAAACATCAGGTGTACTATCATTCCCATTTAGGGTATCAAAAGGAAAAGTTTGAAAAAAAAGAGTAAAAATTGTATTTTGGAAAATTATGGCTGAAAACTACCCAAATCTGAAGAAAAACAGGAAACACTAAGAGTCCCAAGCAAGATGAACCCACAGAAAATCACAAGACATATTAACAAGGAAAAAGTTAAAGAACAAGAGAGAATTCTAAAGATAATGAGGGAAAAAAGGGCTATTCTTAGAATCCTCATAAGGCTATCAACTGTTTTTTTTTTCCTTTTTTTCTGAAGGAACATTACAAGACAGAAGTAAATGCCATGAAACATTTAAAGTGCTGAAAGGGAAAAACCAACAATCTGGGATATTCTACCCAGCAAGTTTATAATTCAGAATTAAAGGCGATATCAAGAATTTTTCAGACAATCAGAAACCAAGAGTTTATCAAATCTAAACTGACTCTAAGATATTTGTAAAATGGTCTTCTCTGGATGGAAAAGAAAAGGCTGCAACAAGAAGTAAGCATTTATATGAAAAAAAAAAAGAAACTCTTTCTAGTAAAGGCAAATATATAATAAAGGTTGTGGTCAGCCATTAAATAAACTAGTACAAATTAAAAGCCAAAATGGTAACACCAACTGTGACCACAAAAAGAGAGTTAAAGTTATAAACATGAAGATGTAAAATATCAAAAACACAAAATGTAGGGGAGAAGTTGTAAAATGTAGGTTTTTTTGATCTGAAACTTGAATAATAATCAGGATAAATCAAGTCGATATATTTATAGACTAACAGATTGCTATGCTTAGTCTCTCAGTCATGTCCAGCTCTTCGTGACCCCATGGATTGTAGCCCATCATGCTCCTCTGTCTATGGGGATTCTCTAGGCAAGTATACTGGAATGGGTTGCCATGCCCTCCTCCAGGGGATCTTCCCAATCCAGGGATTGCACCTATATCTCTCTCATTGCATATGGATTATTTTCTTCTGAGCCATCAGGGAAACCCAGCACATTTTAACCCCATGGAAACCACAAAATAAAAACCAACATTTGATACAAAGAACTAAAGAGAAAGGAACACAAGCACACCACTAAAGAAAATCATCAAGTCATCAGAAAGAAACTAAAAGAAGAAAAACAGAGAACTACAATATGATAAGAAAACAAAACAAACAAACAAACAAAAAAACCAAAATAGTAATAAGCACATACCTATCAATAACCATCTTAAATGTCCAAGATTTAAATTGGCCAATCAAAGGACATAGGGTAATTGAATGAAAAAATAAAGACCTGTCTATTTGCTGCTTACAAGAGACTCCCTTTAGAGCT
Organism: Antilocapra americana; assembly: GCA_007570785.1. Classification (NCBI taxonomy): domain Eukaryota; kingdom Metazoa; phylum Chordata; class Mammalia; order Artiodactyla; family Antilocapridae; genus Antilocapra; species Antilocapra americana. The sequence continues at coordinate 7,104 of ML661361.1, forward strand.
GAAAACACACAGAATGAAACTAAATGGTTGAAAAAAAAGCATTTTATTCAAATCAAGATCAGTAATACTCATATAAGAAAAAGTAAACTTTAAGAGTCTGTAATAAAATTCAAAGAACATTATATATTGAAAAAGGGTTAAATACAGGAAGAATATAGAACATTCTTTAACATGTGTACACCTAATATAGGAGCATCTATATGTTAATATATAAAACAAATGTTAGCAAACATTAAGAAAGAATTGGACAATAATAGAGTAATAATAGGAAACTTTAAAACTCCAGTTACATCAATGGGAAGATGATCCAAAAAGAAAATCAATAGGTAAACAGTCATATTCAATGATATATTAGACCACATTGGCTTAGTAGATGTCTACAGGATATTCCTCAAAAAAAAAAAAAGTGAGTCAACAGCAAAATACATATCCTTGTCATGTGAAACGGAACATTCTCCAGGATAGATCATATAGTAGGTCAGAAAGCAATTCTCAACAACTTAAGAGGTTGGAAAATATATCATGTAATTTTTGTGGACATAATGGTAAAACTAGAATTCAATTACAAGAAGACAAATGGGAAAAACAGAAACAAAGGGAGACTAAACACAAGCTACTAAGATATCAGCAGGTGAATGAAGAGACGAAAAAAGAAATCAGTAAATATCTTCAAAAAAGGAAATAAAGACATAATAACACAAAACATATTTGCTGTTGTTGTTCAGTAGCTAAGTCATGTCCTACTCTTTGCAACCCCATGGACTGTAGCACACCAGGATCTTCTGTCTTCCACTCTCTCCTAGAGTTTGCTCAAATTCAGGTTCGTTGAGTTGGTAATGTTATCTAACCAGCTCATCCTTTGCCAGCCTCATTCTCCTCCTGTCTCAATCTTTCCCAGCATCAGGGTCTTTTCCAGTGAGTCAACTTTTCACATGAAGTGGCAAAAGTATTGGACCTTCAACTTTAGTATCTGCCCTTCCAATGAATATTCATGGTTGATTTCCTTTAGGACTGACTGGCTCGATCTCCTTGCTGTCCAAGAGACTCTCAAGAGTCTTCTCCAGCACCACAGTTCAAAGGCATCAATTCTTTGATGCTTATCCTTCTTTATGGTCCAACTCTTACATCCATACATGACTACTGGAAAAACTATAGCTTTGATAATGAGGACATTTGTTGGCAAAGTGATGTCTCTTCTTTTTAGTATGCTGTCTGGGTTTGTCAAAGCTTTCCTTCCAAGGAGCAAACGTCTTTTATTTTCATGGCTGCAGTCAACATCTGCAGTGATTTTGGAGCCCAAGAAAATAAAATCAAACCTGTCACTGCTTCCACTCTTTCCCCTACTGTTTGTCATGAAGTGATGGGACCAGATGCCATGATCTTTGTTTTTTCTGAATTTTGAATTTTAATCCAGCTTTTTCATTCTCTTGTTTCACCCTAATCAAGAGGCTCTTCAGTTCCTCTTTATTTTCTGACATAAGAGTGGTATTATCTTCATATCTGAGGTTATATATATTTCTCCCAGCAATCTTGATTCCAGCTTGTGATTCCTTCAGCCTGGCATTTCACATGATGTGTTCTGCATAGACGTCAAATAAGAAGAATTACAATATATAGTCTTGACATACTCCTTTCTCAATTTTGAACAAGTCAGCTGTTTCATGTAAGGTTCTGTTGCTTCTTGACTCACATACAGGTTTCTCAGGATACAGGTAATGTGGCCTGGTTCTCCTCTATTTTAATAATTTTCCACAGTTTGTTATGATCCACACAGTCAAAAGTTTTAGTGTAGGCAATGAAGCAGAGATAGGTGTTTTTCAGGAATACCCTTGTTTTCTCCATGATCCAATGAATGCTGACAATTTTATCTGTTTCCTCTACCTTTTCTAAACTCAGCTTGTACATCTGGAATTTTTCAGTTTAATTACTGCTGAAGCTTAACTTGAGGTATTTTTAGCATAACCTTGCTAGCACAAGAAATGATCACAATTGTATGGTAGTTTGAACATTCTTTGCCATTGCCCTCTTGTTAAGGTTGGAAGGAAAGCTGACATTTTCCAGTCCTGTGGCCACTGCTGAGTTTTCCAAATTTGATGACATATTGAAGGCAGCATCATTTTTTAGGATTTTAAATAGCTCAGCTGGAATTCTATCAATTCCCCTAGCTTTGTTCATAATAATGCTTCTTATGGTCCACTTGATTTCACACTCCAGGATATCTGTGAGTGATCACATCATCATGGTTATCTGGGTCATTAAGAATATGTTCTATATTTCTGTGTATTCTTGCCGCATCTTCTAATATTTTCTGTTTCTGTTAAGTCAGACACCTTCCAACTTGGATGTGGGGGATTGGGTTTATCTTCTGGTGCCATACCTTTTGCTTTTTCATACCATTCATGGGGTTCTTGAGGCAAGAATACTGGGGTGGATTGCTGTTTCTGTCTCCAGTGGACCACAATTTGTTTGACTTCTTCACTATGACCTGTCCATCTTGGATGAGCCTGCATATCATGGCTCCTAGCTTCATTGAGTTATGCATGCCCCTTCAGTATGACAAGGCTGTTATCCATGAATGGTTCTAAAATATATGAGACAGGAAAAGTAGTTTTAAGAGGGAAGCTGATAGTAATACAAGGATAATCTGAAATAAACAGTCTAACCTGTCATCTAAATGAAAAAGAAAATGAAGAATGAAACTCAAAGACAGCAAAAGAATGAAAATAATAAAGACTAGAGAGAAAACAAGAGGCCAAAAAAAAAAAAGAAGAAGAAGCAACAATGGAAAAGATCAATGAAATCAAGAACTAAAGTCCAGGATCTACAAGACATATATAGAGCTTATACCTAACTTTCTCAAACTATTCAAAACTCAGTAGAAGAGTAATACTCTCAAATTCATTCTAGGAGGCCACCATTTCTTTGATACTAAACACAGAAAAAGTCAGTACAAAATATAATTACAGGCCAATGCTGAATACAGGTGCAAAAAATCCTCAACAAAATATTAGCAAACAGAATTCAACATTGCATAAAATGTATCATGCACCCTGATTAAGTAAGATACATTCTATGGATTCAAGTTTAGTTCAATCAGTATATGCAAAACAACATGATTCCCCACATTAACTAAAGGAGAAAAAAATCACATAATTATCTCAATAAAAACGATCTGAAAAAAATATGCAATCATAATAAAAACTATCCTCATAGCTGATATGGAAGCAACATATCTCAATATATGCTAAGTTGCTTCAGTCTTTTCTGACTCTGTGACCCTGTGGACTGTAGCCTGTCAGGCTCTTCTTTCCATGGGATTTTCCAGGCTCATTCCCCAGTAGATTGCCATGCCCTCCTTCGTGGGATCTTCCCAACTCAGAGGCTGAACCTGTGTCCTTACGTCTACTGCATTGGCAGGCAGGTTCTTTATCACTAACACCACTTGAGAAGCCCATATCTCAATATATTAAATACTATTTATCACAATTTCACAACTGACTTTATACTTACTGGGGAAAGCTGAAAGTTTCTCCTCTAAAATCATCAACAAGACAAAGATACTCACTCTTGTCTCTTCTATATGACATAGTACTAGGAGTAATAAGCATAGCAATCAAACAATAAAAATAAGTACAAGGCATCATAATTGGAAGGAAAGAAGTAATATTGTCACTATTTTCACATGACATGATATGTCATATAGAACACCCCAAAGTTCTCATCAAAAAAATATTGGAACTAATAAGTATTCAGTAAGTTTGCAGGATAAAAGATTCGTATACAAAAAAAACTGTTGCTTTTTTATACACTAATAATAAACTATTATAAAACTAATGAAAGTAAAGAATCTCACTTGAAATTACATCTGAAAGAACAGAGCACCCAGAAATAACTTTAATCAAGGAGATGAAAGGCCTACATACATTCTGAAAACTATTGAAACATTGATAAAGAAAACTGAAAATGATACAAAGTAATGGAAAAAAATCACATGTTTATGGATTGGAAGAATTAATATTCTTAAAATGGTCATACCGCCCAAAGCAATATACAGATTTATTATAATCCTGATCAAAATACCCATGACTCTTTCACAGAAATAGAAACAATTTTCCTAAAACTTACATGGAACCCCAAGTTACCAAAGCAATCTTGAGAAAAAAGAACAAAGCTAGAGGTATCATGCTTTCTGACTTTGGACTATACTCCAAAGCTACAGTAATCAAAACAGCATGGTACTGACACAAAAAGAGAAATTTAGTTCAATGGAACAGAATAGTGAGGTCAGAAGTAAACCCATGCACCTATGGTCAGTTAATCTACAACAAATAAGGCAAGAATATACTATGTGGAAAAGGTGGTCTTTTTAATGAATAGTATTAGGAAAACAGAAAAGCTACATGTAAAATAATAAACTTAAAAAATTGCCTCACCTGTTCACAATAAACTCAAAATTGACTAAAGACCTAAATATAAGACCAGAAATCATAAAACTCCTAGAAGAAAACAGGCAAAAACCTATTTGACATAAATTTTAGGAATATTTTGGAGGATAGCTTTCCTAAGACAAAGAAAACAAGAGCTAAAATAAAAACATGGAAGGTAAGTAAACTTAAAATATTTTGGTATTAAAACAAAACCATCAAAAAAATTCAGACAACCTACTAATGAGAGAAAATATTTGCAAATGATATGACCAATAAGGAGTTAATAGCCAAACTCATACAACTCAATATAAAAATGATCAATTAAAATTGGCAGAATACCTTAATAGACATTTTTCCAAGGAAGACATATAGATGGCCAAAAGGCACAAAAAAAGATGTTTAATATCACTAATTATCAGAGAAATGCAGATTGAAAACCACAATATTACCTCTCACCTGTCAGGACAGCTACAATCAAAATGACCACAAGTAACAAATGTTGGCAAATATGTGGAGAAAAGGGAACCATAGTACACTGCTGATGGAAACGTTAGGTAGTGCAACCACTATGGAAAAAAGTATGAAGTTTCCTCAGAAAACTAAATAAAGAAATGTCATAGCATCCAGCAATTTTCCTGCTGAATATATATGCAAGGAAAATGAAAACTCTAATTTGAAAATATACATGTACCTCAGTGTCCCTACCAGCATAATTGCCAAGATTTGGAAGTATTCAACATGTCTATCAACAGATTAATGGATAAAAAGATGTGTATATACTATAGAATATTACTCAGACATATAAAGCAGCAAATAAATAAAAATTTTCCACTTGCAACAAAATGGATTGACCAGGGGATTATTAGCTTGGTGAGGTAAATCAGACAGAAAAAAA
>SRVM01013459.1:0-18718 GCA_007570785.1 Antilocapra americana
ATATATAAAATCACAATGTTTAGGAGAACTTTTTTCCTTTACACCATTAAATCAGTATCAATTCTTATAAAAGAAAAATTGGCCCTTTCACCATATTTTTTTCTTACTTTAAAAAGTCAAATAAAAAAAGAACACTCAAATAGTACTCAACTGCAAGGTCAGAGAAAAACACCTGTAATTTGTGAGTGCTTTGTAAATGCTAAACTTATATAACTAGCTAAGAGGAAATCAACAAGCAAAAAAATTTTTTTTTCCTATTTTTTTGGCCACGCATGGCATGTGGTATCTTAGTTCTCATGCCCACTGGAGTGGAAGCTCAGAGTCTCACCACTGGCCCACTGGGGAAGTCCCATAAATTTCATTTTTAGAGAAGGCTTTTTTCCCAAAGCACAGCTGAAAAGAAGGAAGGGTGGAGTAATGCTGAAAAGAAATGTGAAACTCTTGAAATTGTCTGTTCTTCTCATATTTTTCCCTGCTTCTCAGGATTGAGGATTCGCAGCACTGCATTCACTTCTCCTACTGCAAAGCAGACGCCTGGACACATGGGCTGAAAGGCTTTAATCCACAGAGACCTGTCGTCCTGTAATGCATTCCTTCTCCCACGAACCACCGAACCTGCGGCGTGTGGGCCACCTGGGAGCCTGCCAGCAGGAAGCCCAGCCAAGCTCTGCTAGGTCCCCGACTCTCAGAGTCAGTGAACGGTTTTCAAAACCATGATGTGAGAAAAGTAAAACACACCAGCACCATCCTGGTCTGGAGAAAACACAGAACGGGATGAGGGTCTGCAATCACTCCCAGCTTCTCCTCTGCCGTCTATTTTGCAGCAAGTATAATTTCAATGTCCTTAATTTATATAGCATGACTACTAAACTCAACACACTGTGTCTATAACTGTGTAGACTCTATAAAATTAGTGTAATTCTAACACTTTTCAGGTATTCACTGGATTTATGCAGTACCTTTCCACCACGGAGATTCTTTTTTTTACATTTTTCTTGGGCAAAAATGTTTTGAATAATTTTAAAAAGAACAGAGGTCAGTAATTTTATTTAAACTGTTGGGTTGGCAGAAAAGAAGAATAAATTACTTGCGGGCCCAGCAAACTTTTTTTGATAAGATTATAAAGCCTTTAAAAACGGAAAATGAACTGAGACTCCCATCCATTATTCATGCTTATAAACTCACAACTATTTCTAATTTTAAAATCTCTCAAAGGAAATCTCATCCCACTTATTATTGAGTTTTATCTTACTACTAAAGAATGATGAGAACACGAAAAGCACATTTAGTACCAACTACGTAGACAAAAGGGACACTCTCATCAGTCCAAACAGAACATGAGAAATTTGCTTCCCACACAGTGTAAACAACGTACAGAGTCTCCCATCATAGTGTATGACTTTCCTGATCCGGTCTGCCCGTATGCAAAGACACAAGCATTATAACCTTCAAACGCAGACTTCACAACATCCGTGCCAAGGGTTTCAAAAACCTGGAAGCAAAAAAACAGAAAACAAAAAGATATAATTACCATGGACTTCAATAGAAGCCCCTTCAGTGCTGACAGTATTCTTGAATACTACTTTCATAGGATTATACCGTGTGAAGACATCCCTCTAGAGCTGTTAACAACAGAATACGTGTACTCCAGTTTTTAATTGAAAAGAAACTTCTTAACAAAGCAAAAAGCAATCTCATCCTTTTTCCCACTTAAGTTAACAAAGGAGTCCCAAAATATAAAAAGGCAAACAAGGCGAAGTGACAATCATGTACAGAAGCAGAGACGATTTTAAAGCATGATGATTTACCATCTCAGAATTAAATAAACTTACAAAGTGATTCATTCTATACCAGAGCTTCCAGAAACTAAATATTCAAAACCGAAGTCACAGCAGCCAGAAGTTATGGCCCAGATCATGCCCAATCAATGCCGTCCTTTTAAGGATACAGCTATTAATCAGAGTCAGTCTCCAGAGGCTCTCACGAGCTGAGCGACGGGTGGGTGCAGGTGAGGCTGCGATGATGGGCTCCATCGAGTCACAGTCCAGAGGATTTTCCCTCTTTGGATATTTTCCCAGGAAGACGAGCTTTGTGGGGCCTGGGACTGTGCCTACCATCCTGAGTCCACGTCCAATGCACCCCATAGTTGCAGGGGAACGCTCTGGGAAATGGAAGGGAGTGAAGGACAAATACCTGACCTACATGATCAATGGGAATGAAGCAAACCAAGATGCCCGGTCATCCTACTTACCCCAGCGACGGAGGGGACCAGCCAAAACTTTCTAACCCCCACATGCCTTTTGGGTTGCCTCCTGGCCTCCCAGACCAGGACACCAAGGGCACCAAGAACACCCCCTCCTCCAAAAACAAGTCATGCCATCAGCTAAAGAGACAACAGGGAGGGGACTGCGATCAGGTTCTCAGTCAGAGCGGGAAAAGGGTGGGATGCACAGGCCGGGGCAGGATCCGCATCACCCCACAGGAGAGCAAAGTCTCCGTGAGCCGACGCTGTGCGCCGACCCTGGGGATCTGGGCCTTCCGGGCAGACCAGCTCCCCGATGGCCTGATGACCCCTGGCCACCTGCTCTCCCCTCCCCACGGTAGCCCTCCCCACGGCTACCAACATGGCCTGTCATCCAGGACGCCTCCGCGCCGTGGCCCTGCCCTCTTGTTCAGGCTTCGTCTCCTCAGCCAGAGATGTGCAGCCTATGCCTTCGACCACGCCATCTCCACGGAGGACCCTCGCATTACCCTCCTTCACTCTGACTTCAGTTTCACCCACTTCAGCTTTAGGAGCTGGCACTGTCTGATCTTTTTCTCACAGATGGATGATTATCTCAACCTTCAACTGTGTTCATGACCCACCCTTGGGGCAAGCAGTGGGAGAAGCGAGGTGGTGGGGCTCGCAGCGGCCGCAGGGCTGAGACCCACAGCCACCTCCCCAGCCCCAGGGTCCACACGCCTGCTGGCGCTCAGCATCAGCCTGGAGGCCCCGAGCCCACGCGGAAGGGCCTTCCCTCACCCCCTCGACACACACATCCGCACACACACCTCAGTGAAGAAGCCAAACCAGGAATCCCAGAGGGACTTTGGGCTCCAGACTAACCATCTGAGAGGCTGGTTTTTACCACCATAAACAGAACAGGAAGAAAACTGTAAGTGTTTATTTAGTTGTTCCTGATTACACAAAAAAAACAAATAACAGGTATCATTTTTAACACTTCACAGGGTGCCAGTGGAGAGGAAAAACAGCCTTCCAGAAGCTTTTCTCTGGGGCTAAAACAAAGTCATGGAAAATACCATATTTAAACCAAACCTCAGGGACTTCCCTGGTGGTCCAGTGGTTAAGATTTCCTGCTTCCACTGAAGGAGGCCTGAGTTTGATTCCTGGGCAGGGAACTCAGATCCCACATGCCGCAGGGTGTGGCCAAAATCAGAAGAAGAAGAAGAAACAAACTACAAAGTTTTCGAGATGAAATTCTTCCCTTGGGTTAAAATCCACACCTTCCACTTTACTCTTCGTTTATTCTCTAGAAAGCTACTCAGCTGGCATTCCACCTGACTCAGGGGGCCTGGGGGTAGGGCAGGGCTGGTGGACAGGACCCTACACCTGGCAGAGAAAAATGCAGGCCCCAAGGGGCTGAGATGCAGGCTGGCTGCATCTCAGCTTCCAGTCGGCTGGGGACCCAGAGAATCGGTGGGACGGGGCCCACACCTCAGGGCCCCTGACAGGGAAAGAGGCTCCCCCAGGGCGGCTCCCACCAACGACTTGTCGACCAACTGAGGCAGGAAAGGAGGGGCCGCTGGATGGGCTGACGGGCTGCCCTCCTGGCCAGGGTCCCGGAGACCCACCGTGCGCTTGTCTGAGAGGCTGTAAAGCTGATTCCAAAGCAAAGGGAGGCACTGCGGGGCCTCGCTGGAGGGCAGCTGCCCACAAGGGGGCACTGTGCAAGCAAAAGACTCTCCTTCCAGCTGTCAAGGGGGAGATTTTCAGTCTCAAGTTTCTCTGGGGTTGAATCAAGGAACAGGCAAGCGTGAGAGCAGAGCCTCCCTCTGGAGTTGGAAGAACCATTAAGAAAATCAGACCTTACTTAAATGGTCTTTAATCAAGATGAGTACGGACTTTAACTGGTCACTGATTTTTTTTCTAAATTTAAAATTAATTCGGAAGGAAGACATATTAACCGTCATCTTACTTGGAATTTGTTTAACATTATGGGAGACTTGACTTGTACTACAGTAAGGGGCATGATATACTGTCTCAAGTTGCCTTTACATTTTAATCTTTTTTAAAAGGATTTCTTCTCTTTAAAGAGAAGAAAAAGACAAAGGGTGACATCACGCTAAGCTGGTGATCTTTCCCCTGTTCATAGCAGGTGTGTGACCTGTCAGCTCAGCTCCTGGGCAAGATCTGCCAGTGTAAAAACATGAGCCCACACGACACCAGCTAATAAAATCAGAGGTGAGGAGGATGACCTTTTGAACAGAGTAGAAAATGGGTGTTTTCCCCAAAATGCCAAACTTATAGAAAAAGAGATCAGATTTATGGTTACAGAAGTGGGAAGTAGGGAGAGGGAGAACTGGAAGAAGCTGGACAAGAGGTACAACCCTGCAGTTATTAGAGAAATAAATACTAAGGATGAAATAAAAAACAGTGATGACTACAGTTAACACTGCAGCATAGTATACAGTAAAGTTGTTAAGAGAGTAGACCTTAAGAGTTATCATCACAAGGAGAATTTTTCTCTTTTTCTTTTCCTTGCGTCTATATGAGAAGATGGATGTCAGCTGAACCTACTGCGGTCATCATTTCACTAGATATATAAAAGCAAATCACCATGCTGTATACCTTAAACTTACATGGTGATGTATGTCAATTACTTCTCAATAAAACTGTGTGGGAAAATGCAAAAAATAGGTATTTTCCTGTATCTCTGCTGGTTGTATTAACATGTTGTTCTACTAGAAAGCAGTGCTCACTCACATATCTCAAAGGTTTAATCAGTTCTGAAGTGAGTATAGATAACCCGAGTGTTCAGAGTCAAGGAACCCAAATATCTGAAGCTCAGACCGGAAGCTGGGACATGTATTTTCCTCTCTGTAGGTATGATGCTCCTACTTCTGTCTCTAACATCAACTGTTTAAACTCATGCTATATTTCAGTTTGCTTTTTTGCTTCAACTGCTATTTTCTCACAAAATTTCATTACTTTTCCTAAAATCTGACCCACCTTCTTTTGTTCTCCTTGCACCATTTTCCCAGAATAAACTATTTTTCAAATGTCCAAACTCAACACTATTTCCTTGCCTGGATCTCCTCCTTTTTCAGAACACTTGTCCCTCCCCTTACTCAGTTTGGAAATTATAAGATCAAAGTAAAGATAAGATCCAGAAAGAAAAGAGACCAAACTGCTTTCAGGTTAGACTAGAAATAATGACTAGTTACTGATCATGAAAACTGCTTAATTCTGGCCCCATCACTCTTACTTTCCTCGCTTTGTGGGAGAGTTAACAATCTGGATTCCAACCAGTACTTCAGGTAATTATGAGCCAGGTAGTCCTTGTTCAATACTGTGCCCAATACTGGTTTGGGCCACAAGTGAGATCTCACCTAGGGCCTCCTATAGTTCTTAAAATTATAAATTTTGTGTGGAACTTCAGGCTAAAACTCTAGTTATTACTAAGCAGGGCATTTTCCCTGCATATATCTCTCAAGATTTAGAAGGCACCTTGTGGAAGATTTGAGAATTTCAGACTCATGAATGCATGTCTTTCTTGTCCTAAATATTTCCTTCTTAGAGATCCAGAAACAGCCCCTGACTGTGCTGAACCCACCCAGGCCCTCCCTGGGCCAGTCACTGCCGTGTACCCAGGGTGACGCGATGCAGTGGGCTGCCTGAGCAGCAGTTTATGCTTTACCTGAGACAGAGCTAGCGTGGTCCTCTCAGCAGTCCCTGGACAGGAGTGCGGCCCTCAGATGCTCCTTTCAGGCTCGGAGAATGCCACAGATGCTAAGTGTTGGAGCCATAATATAGATCTCCTGTATCCGTCCAAGGTTGAGATGGCTGGGAGAGACAGAAGAACAAACCAAACTTGAAAAACAACACCAGTCTTGAAAAGTTGTCTCTCTGAGGCAAATGGTACCTTCATCTTAAATTCACATTAAGTTGGAGATCACCCAACTTTGTATTTTAAATTGGCGGATAATTGTTTTACAATGTCGTGCTGGTTTATGCCATGCAACAAAGAAAATCAGCCATGATTTTATATATCCTCTCCCTCTTGAGCCTACCTCAGCCCTCCCCTCACACCCACCCCTCTAGGTCACCACAGAACACCAGGTTGGGCTCTCCGTGTTATACAACAGCTTCCCACTAGCCAGCCATTTTACACATGAGAGTGTATATATGTCAACGCTACTTTGTAGTGACATGGATGAACCCAGACACTTTCTTAGAAGTAGGTTTTCAGAAGATGGAGGACAAATGAAAGTTTATGTCCAAAGAGATGGGGATTTTTGGGGGGTGGGGCAGGGGACAGTGAGGTAAAGGGTGCAAAACGTAAGCTCTTTCCATTTTTAATCTGCTGCTGGACTAGTCCAGGTTGCTGTGCAGAAATTTGGAAAGGCTAAATGTGGTGAAATAGCCACATGGACAATCGCTTAAAAATAATTTTCTGTTCCCCTTGAAAAAGCATGATTTTACTGATTTCATCAAATACATACCTCAAAATTATGACAGAAAGTTGAGTAAGTCATGTGCTTAGAATTGCATTTATTATTATTAGCAAGCACAATTATAGTGCTTACACTATAACAAGTACTATTTTAAGAGCTTAGCAAATATTAAACTCATTTGATGGGCTTCCCTGGTGGCTCAGATGGTAAAGCATCTGACTGCAATGTGGGAGACCTGGGTTCAATCCCTGGGTCGGGAAGATTCCCTAGAGAAGGAAATGGCAACCCACTCCAGTACTCTTGCCTGGAAAATTCCTTGGACAGAGGAGCCTTGCAGGCTACTGTCCATGGGGTCACAAAGAGTTGGACACTACTGAGCGACTTCACGGCTACTGATCCTCACAATTGCAATCTTAGGTAGCTATTATTTATAATACTGACTTATTTTTTCAAAACTGAGGCCCAGAGAGATTAAAGAGCCTGTCTGATGTCACACAGTAAGTAGATGGCAAGAACCCAGGATTGAAACCATACCATCTATACTTTCATCACTTTGTTATGTTACCTCATTATGAGTTATGTTTAAGGAAGGGACTAAAATGACAAGACTCAACTAAACGGAAAAGGGAGAAATGAGAAAATGAGTGATTCTAGAAGCTAGGGAGGATTTAGGCTCAGGAATTTCTGGGGATGAGGTCTGGAAATAAGAACAAGAACTTACTGGGAATATTAATTTGGGGTAGTATCTGAATCCATTGAGAAATGACTTTGTTTTCTTTAAAATTTATAAGACCAATTGGATGAAGAGTCATGAAGGAAAGGAAAAGAATAAGGTGGCTTAAGTAACGTCTTACTTAAGTAACCTCTTCCCTCTAATTAGGGCTTCCTGGGTAGCTCAGTTGGTAAACAATCTGTCTGCAATGCAGGAGACCCCAGTTCGATTCCTGGGTCAGAAAGATCCCCCGAAGAAGGGAGACTACCCACTCCAGTACTCTTGGGCTTCCCTGGTGGCTCAGTTGGTAAATAATCCACCTGCAGTGCAGGAGATCTGGGTTCGATCCCTTGGTTGGGAAGATCCCCTGGAGCAAGGCATGGCAACCCACTCCAGTATCCTTGCCTGGAGGATCCCCATGGATGGAGCAGCCTGGGGGTTACAGTTCACGGGATCGCAAAGAGCTGGACATGACCGAAAAACTTTTACTTTCCTTCTACTTAATAGAGGTGAGAGGGCCTGTGGAGAAGGACAGAGCTCTCCCTACTCACTGCCTAGACACATTACCAGGATGGACAAGAAGGAAAATGGCAACCACTACACGGGATTTGATGATCCCGCAAAACCAAGGATTCAGGCCTTTAAGAATGGCGTATGATGGCACACCTGCTGCGTGCAGACACGCCACTAGGTGCGCTCCCGTCACCCGTCTTAACTGGGGTGATGCTCCTGAGAGGCGCACGTTTGTTCACTGCGGCTGCTGCAACACTACTACAAGTGTGTTGGCTGAAAACAAAATACACTTTCTTACGGTTCTAGAAGACAGAGGTCCAAAACCAGTTTCACTGGACTGAAATCAGGAGTTGGTAGGACCACTCATGCCCCCTCCAGAGGCTCTAAGAGAGAATCTGTCTCCTTGTCAGCATTCCTTGGCTTCCGGCTGCATCAGTCCAAACCCAGCTTCATCATCACTTTCTCTTTGGAATCAAATTTCCCTCTATGTCTCTCTCATGAAAACACCAGTGATGACTTTGGGCCCATTCAGGTAACCCAGGATAATCTCCCCGTCAATAACCTTAATTTAATCCCACTGGCAAAATCCCTTCTGTCATTTAGTGTGACATTCACAGGTTCTGGGCGTTAGAATGTGGACATTTAGGGACAAGGGTATTATTTAGTCTACAGCAAGGTAGATACTGTTATTTTTCTCAGATGCAGAAAATGAAGTTTAGGGAAGCAATTGTTTCCAGGTTTTACAATGTTCAGAGTTGAGATTTAAATCTTGGCAGTCAGAGTTTAGGACACACTCTAAACAATTTCGATCTGGGTCCTTAACTACTGCATACTCCTTGATTAAAAGTCACACATAGGTATCAAGACTCCATTGAATAAAATATGATGTACCATCTCCTCTTTCACTTGTGTATTTCTGAATCTGGCCCAGAGCAGAAGAGTCCAGAAAATTGTTAAGCAGGTTTACTAAAAAAAAAAAAAAAAAGCATTTACTGTTTGATTTGCACTGAGTAATGAAAGGTTGTTGTTTTTTTTTTTAAAGAGAATATGCCACCAAGTAGTGTTACCACCATTTTATATATTTAAACAACAACAAAAAGATATAGATGCAAAGGTGTCAGGGACATGTCTAAAGGCATCCTGCTAGAAAAACAGCTGGTACCAGATGTCGAGACCCAAATTCAGCCCATCCAGTCCTGATTAAGCACCTATTCAGAGAGACTGTGACTCACCACCCAGCACCTGAGTCCTTATATCCCAGCTTCAAGATGGAAATTAGTTGAGGGATCACACACACTTGTACTAACCACTAATTCATAATCTGCTAACCCCTTCCTTTGTGGGAGAGACTTGGCATTTTTTAAATCCTTTTCTGCCTGAGAGTGAGCAGAGCAGCCCTTGCTCCTCTGGCCATGACCTACTGTGCTTTGAAAAGGTGATTTGGCAAGTGCAGCTGCAAACGCATCTCCAGTATCACACATCTATGGAAAATTCCAGTCAGGTTTTAGACCCAGTCACAGTACATTTTTCTGAGGATCAGTAATGATTTGCTGAGGATCAGTAATGCTCTCCGTATGCTAGCTGACAAGGGCACGATCTCTGTGCTTATTATATTCCATTTGTCAGCTCCTCTCTGACACAGTTGTCCACAGGATTCCTTAGGAATATCTGAGTTATTTCAGGAGTTGCTCCTGCCTGAATGGAGAAGGCAATGGCACCCCATTCCGGTACTCTTGCCTGGAAACTCCCATGGACGGAGGAGCCTGGTAGGCTGCAGTCCATGGGGTCGCAAGGAGTCGGACATGACTGAGTGACTTCACTTTCACTTTTCATTCTCATGCATTGGAGAAGGAAATGGCAACCCACTCCAGTGCTTTTGCCTGGAGAATCCCAGGGACAATGAACCTGGTAGGCTGCCGTCTGTGGGGCTGCACAGAGTCAGACACGACTGAAGTGACTTAGCAGCAGCAGCAGCAGCAGCCTGGCTGTATCCTCTCAGTTCTTAATCAACATTTCCCGGTTGAGACCATAAGTAATTGGGCTGAAGTGGGTGATGAGAGGCATTCTTCCCTACTCAATTTCATTTGAATCTACATCCTGTACATCTGAATCTCATGCCCTTTAAGTTTCGTATATGTGACATCGCATATTCCCATCATCACTATTTTTAGGAGCCAGGACCACAACGGTGATTGGCAAGTTCATCAGCTTTCCCATTTCTTTCCCTCTTGACTGTTTAAGAGTGATTTGCCAGGGACAGTGCATTTTGATTTTTTGCAAAGCTCAGTGGTCCAGAGACAATACTAGAATTCTGCCCTGGAGAAACACACATTCTGCTAATTGTTCTCTCTCTCTTATAGAACAGAAAATGGACTCATCCGTCACATAGTTCCTCAAGGCTTACCTGTGTGCATTGCCAAGGATTTGGATAAGACTGGTAACACTCCATATTTCCTACTGGAAGGTGCTATGCATTCCATAAAATTAAATCCACACCATATGAGAAATTTAGTCTAACCTCTCATCTATTGATTCATGAGGTTTGGCTCGCTGAGATGTCCCCCCTCATTCTATTGTGAAGAAAAGGAATTGCTGGCCAAGGACATCATCAAATGTTTATGGTTCCAAGTTTGCCAGTTATCTTTAACTCTATTTGGGTTGCCTTTTGCTGTGCAGAATTCTTTCATTTTTATGAAGTCAAAGCAACTCTCTTTTTTCTTTATATCTCAGTTTCATATTCGGCTTAAAGAAAGACTTCCTCATAACAAGACATGAATTCTCATCCTATAGGCCCCTAGGTATTTGTTTATTACCATAGAACATTACTCAATGTATGCTGTACAGGCAGTCCTCACTCTGAACAGTTTTCTCATGCATGAATTTCAGTTACCATGATTTAATTAAATAATACCTGTCCCTAAACAGAACAAACAAATTTCAGATACCAGTATGTATTAACTGTGAGGAAGTGCTTAAAGTACAAACTTCACAGATGTTACCAAGTTCACAAACCACCACAGTAATGATAGATGTATATCACGATAGAGAACAATCAGGCCCCATCTTTCAAAGTCTCTGGGTGCTGGGTCACTGTATATGTTTACATACATATACAGAGAGGGAGACCCATGGAACGCTCAGAAGTGAACAGCTTCGTTTCCAGGTATTTTGGAATCTTCCATCTCTCTCTATTATTGGTTTCAAGTTACTCCTATCATGGTCTGAGAATAGAACAGACTCCCTATGACTTCTGCTGTTTTAAATTTGTTAGAGTGTGCTTTACGCCCCAGAGTGCGGTCCATCTTGGTGCATACGCCATGTGAGCCCCAGACAACGCGGTGCTGCTGGTGTCGGATGGAGCGTCTGCAGACGTCGATTACGTCCATTTGTTGAGTTCAGTTATGTCTGTGCTGATTTTCCGCCTGCTGGGTCTCTCCACTTAGGATGCAGGGGTGTATAAATCTCCAGCTATGATATTGGGCCTCTTTCTTTCTCCTTGCAGTTCTGTTTTTGTCTCACTAATTTGATGCTTTGTTGTCAGGCACATACACATCAAGAATTCTTATGTATTCTTGGAGAACTGACCCCTTTATCATTATGGAAAGCCTTCTTTGTGCCTGGTTATTTTCCATGCCCTCAAATCTGCTTTGACTGAAAGTGATACAGCTTCTCAAACTTCTTTGAATTAGTATGATATCTCTTTCCACAACCCTTTCCTTCTAAGTTACATGGGCCTTTATATTAAGATTTAAAGTAGATTTCTTATAATTGGATCTTGTTTTTAGATGCTCTGTGACAATCTTTTAATTGGTATAATCACTGGTATTTAAAATGATTATTGACATCATTGGATTAATATCGATCATATCTGATACTGTTTCACATTGACTGCCACTGTTCTTTGTTCCTATTTTTATATTCCACTCTTTTTCTGCCATTTGTGGTTTTAATCAAGCATTTTAAATGATTCAGTTTTCTCCTTGAAAAGCCAGATACAGTGTACTGGTGGAAGTAACTGCAGTAAATAGATCTTCAGCGATGTGGTGCTGGAGAAGCACCCTATAGTCTTATGATTAGGTCTCTGTCTTACAATGAGCATGCATTCCTCAGAGCTGAGTTTCACAAGTGCCTCTCAACATTTTCTCTCACTTTAAGTGAGACAAAATGGGTGGAAGGGACTTGGGTAGCGTGTTTCCCTTCCCTCTGGTCAGTCAGTCTCAAACCCCAACAAAACCCAATAGATTAGACCTCTGGTAAAAGAGTATCTCCTGAGGGCAGGACTTTTAAGAATAAGTGATGGAAGTAAAGTCTGGTGCTGTAAGAGCAATACTGCATAGGAACCTGGAATGTTAGGTCCACGAATCAAGGCAAACTGGAAGTGGTCAAACAGGAGACGGCAAGAGTGAACATCAACATTTTAGGAATCAGTGAATTAAAATGGACTGGAATGGGTGAATTTAACTTAGATGACCATTATATCTACTGCTGTGGGCAAGAATTCCTTAGAAGAAATGGAGTAGCCATCATAGTCATCAACAGAGTCTGAAATGCAGTACTTGGATGCAGTCTCAAAAATGACAGGATGATCTCTGTCATTTCCAAAGCAAACGATTCAATATCAAAGTAATCCAAGTCTATGCCCCAACCAATTATGCTGAAGAAGCTGAAGTTGAATGATTCTACGAAGACCTACAAGACCTTCTAGAACTAACAACCAAAAAAGATCTCCTTTTCATTATAGGGGACTGGACTGCAAAAGTAGGAAGTCAGGAAATGCCTGGAGTAACAAGCTAATTTGGCCCTGGAGTACAGAATGAAGCAAGCCAAAGGCTAACCAAAGTTTTGCCAAGAGAACGCACTGGTCATAGCAAATACGCTCTTCCAACAACACAAGAGAAGACTCTACCCATGGACTTTACCAGATGGTCAATACTGAAATCAGACTGATTATATTCTTTGCAGCCAAAGATGGAGAAGCTCTATACAGTCAGCAAAAACAAGACCAGCAGCTGACTGGCACAGATCATGAACTCCTTATTGCCAAATTCAGACTGAAATTGAAGAAAGTAGGGAAAAGCCACTAGACCATTCAGATGTGACCTAAATCAAATCCCTTACAATTATACAGTGGAGGTGACAAATAGATTCAAGGGATTAGATCTGATAGACAGTGCCTGAAGAACTATGGATGGAGGTCTGTGACATTGTACAGAAAGCAGTGATCAAGACCATCAATAAGAAAAAGAAATGTAAAAGGCAAAATGGCTGTCTGAGAAGGTCTTACAAACAGCTATGAAGAGAAAGTGAAAGAA
Source organism: Antilocapra americana (assembly GCA_007570785.1). Taxonomy (NCBI): domain Eukaryota; kingdom Metazoa; phylum Chordata; class Mammalia; order Artiodactyla; family Antilocapridae; genus Antilocapra; species Antilocapra americana. The sequence goes on from SRVM01013459.1 coordinate 13,213, forward strand.
AAAGGAGAAAAGGAAAGATACCCAATTGAATGCAGAGTTCCAAAAAATAGCAAGAAGAGATAAGAATGACTTCCTCAGTGATCAATGCAAAGAAATACAGGAAAACAACAGAATGGAGAAGACTAGAGGTCTCAAGAAAATTAGAGATACCAAGGGACCATTTCATGCAAAGATGGGCACAATAAAGGACAGAAATAGAAGATATTAACAGAAGCAGAAGATATTAAGAGGTGGCAAGAATACACAGAAGAACTATACCAAAAAGATCTTCATGACCCAGATAATCATGATGGTGTGATCACTTGCCAGACATCCTGAAATGCAAAGGCAAGTGAGCCTTAGGAAACATCACTTCAAAAAAAGCTAGTGGAGATGGTGGAATTCTAGTTGAGCTATTTCAAATCCAAAAAGATGATGCTGTGAAAGGGCTACACTCAATATGCCAGCAAATCTGGAAATCTCAGCAGTGGCCACAAGACTGGAAAAGGTCAGTTTTCATGCCAATCCCTAAGAATGCGCAAACTACCACAAGATTGCACTCATCTCATATGTTAGCCAAGTAATGTTCAAAATTCTCCAAGTCAGGCTTCACCAGTACATGAACTGTGAACTTCCAGATGTTCAAGCTGGTTTTAGAAAAGGCAGAGAAACCAGATATCAAATTGCCAGCATTCGTTGGATTATTGAAAAAGCAAGAGAGTTCCAGAAAAACATCTACTTCTGCTTTGTTGACTATTCCAAAGCCTTTGACTGTGTGGAGCACAACAAACTGTGGAAAATTCTTTAAGAGATGGGACTACCAGATCTTCTGACCTGCCTCCTGTGAAATCTGTATGCAGGTCAAGAAGCAACAGTTAGAAGGGGACAAGGAACAACAGACTGGTTCCAAATCAGGAAAGGAGTATGTCTAGTCTGTATACTATCATGCTGCTTACTTAACTTATATGCAGAGTACATCATGAGAAATGGTAGACTGAATGAAGCACAAGCTGGAATCAATATTGCTGGGAGAAATACCAATAACCTCAGATATGCCGATGACACCACCCTTAAGGCAGAAAGCGAAGAAGAACTAAAGAGCCTCTTGATGAAAGTGAAAGAGGAGCGTGAAATAGTTGGCTTAAAACTCAACATTCAGAAAACTAACATCATGGCAAATAGATGGGGAAACAGTGGAAAGAGTGGCTGGCTTTATTATGTTTGGGTTCCAAAATCACTGCAGATGGTGACTGCAGCCATGAAACTAAAAGAGGCTTGCTCCTTGGAAGAAAGGTTATGACCAACCTAGACAGCTTATTAAAAAGCAGAGACATTACTTTTCCAACAAAGGTCCATCCATCTCATCCAAGCTATGGTTTTTCCAGTAGTCATGTATGGATGTGAGAGTTGGATTATAAAGAAAGCTGAGCACCGAAAAATTGATGCTTTTGAACTGTGGTGTTGGAGAAGACTCTTGAGGGTCCCTTGGACTGCAGGGAGATCCAACCAGTCCATCCTAAAGAAAGTCTGTCCTGAATATTCATTGGAAGGGCTGATGCTGAAGCTGAAACCCCACTACTTTGGCCATGGGATATGAAGAACTGACTCATTCTGGGAACGACTGGAGGTGGGAGGAGAAGAGGACAACAGAAGATGCGATGGTTGTAGGGCATCACTGACTCAATGGACGTGAGTTTGAGTAAACTCCAAGGGTTTGTGGTGGACAGGGAGGCCTGGCGTGGTAGTCCATGGGGTCACAAAGAATCAGACACAACTGAGTGAGTGACCTGAATTGTACTGAGGGCAGGTCTTATGATGAATAGGAGAATTTCCTGGTGTATTTCATAATTGTTTCTCTCTCTTTCCTCGGCCAGAATAAGAGTTTACTCTGACCTCTTCACCCAGTAGCAACAACCTGGCAGAGCTCAAGAGTCAAAACTCACCTAAGTATAGAGGACTCCCTGGAAGTTTTATCACATAGACATTTGCACACTGAGCCTCTAGCAATTCATTAAATACAGTTCAGTTTTTCCTACCTCAGTATTGGTTTCCACTGTGATTTCTGCTCATGTGTTTCCATTCAGTAAGCTGTTATATTCTGTGTTGGCCTCTCCAGTTTTAGGCATGATGACTTTCCCTGTGACCTCACTTCTCTAATGTATCTAAGAATTATTGATTTTTCAGTTTGTTCAGATATTTACTTGTTAGTACAGAGTGGCAACTTCCAAGCTCCTTTCACGTTGGACGCAAAACTAGAAGTCTCGTAAGTTTTTTTGACAAGAGCATAAAACATGCTAATTCTCACTATTTCTAATGTTTCAGGTTGCAGTCTCTTGACTAAATATAGGGTTCACTATATTTTTAAAGCTTAAAAGAATGTATCTTTAAGTAAAATAAAATTTGTAATATCCAAATATGTTAGCATTATTATATAATGACTTGCGATTGTCATCTAAAACAATTATATATATCAAGCTCTACATTTAGTATTAAAAACATTTTTTAACTTTTTATTTTATATTGGAGTACAGTTGATTAACAACATTGTGGTAGTTTCATGTGTACAGTAAAGTTACTTTTTAAAAGTCTATATATATCTCTACAACCAACAAGAAAGTTTCTAGTGTTTCCTCAGGAAGATTTTAAGATCAAGGAACAATAATATTTTCTGCATTGGTCATTAAGATAAACTTTGCACAGTGCACTTTGTATGACCATTTTTGTAGTTCTACAGTAAGGACAGTCTGTACTTTATTTACTTTATATTTTATTTCTTATATATACAGGGGTTCCTATGCAGGTTTAATAATATACTGATGTACTATTATAGTTTAGTAGATTTTTTTTTAAAACCACTGAAACTTTGGAGTGTGTTTTGATATTGGATATGCACATTTCTCTCTTCATTCCAACTTTATCTTCCCTTAAAAAAAATCTGCTTTATGGCGATAAATCCCTCTTGATCATTATAACTTTTTAAAAATGTGTTGCTGGAATCTACCTGCTAATATTCACTACAACCTAATATTGTAAAAGAAATGTGCTTCTGGTTAATTTTAGGGTAAATTGCTAAATCTGATTTTTGTCTTGGGACTCAGCTTTTTTAATAAATTGGACAACAATTGATATCTTTCTAAAGTGTAGATCTTTGACTATATTTTCTAACCTCATAAAGCTACTTATATATATCTATTTTCTACTCAAAATATGAGTCAATATTGGATGCATAACTTATTCATTATCTAGTTTGTCCAGATTTTCAAGTATATTGGTATAAAGTTAGTATAGTATTCTTTTGTAATTAAAAAAATACTGCTTTATAGCTAGTCCCTTCTCTATCGTATTTACCAAATATTGCTTATTTGACTAGTCTTTCTAAAGAACAAGCTTTTGGTATTGTCAAGTTTACCACTTATCTTCTCTATTTTTGTAAATGTTTAAATGTCTCTTTTGTGCATCTTTTTATCCAATTGCGACTTAGGCCAGTCATCTTTGTACATTCCCACTTCACCCAGAGAGGATGGATTTTGTATCCAAGTTCATGTGTCTGGAGAAACAAAGGAAGAGTCCATGCCTGCTTTGTAATTGTTGAAAATTTAAGTTTACTTCAAGTTTATCATACTGCTTAAAGGATCAGAAAAGTTCTCTTGAATAACTGGCTTGGCTCTGAGATAGGCTGTTAAAATACCAAACATAAGAGTTATAACTGTGTCCAGTTCTTGCAGGCTCTAGAGTTCTGCTGGCCCTTCAGGTTCAATAAAGGCAAAATTCCGGACTCTATGTAGCCTATCTTCTAGTCAGAAGGGAGATCAGAAATCTATGTAAATTATCTGACAAGTTGGTGGTGTGGTTTAGTTGCTAAGTAGTGTCCGACTCTTTGCACCCCCAGGGACTGTAGCCCACCAGGCTCCTCTGTCCACAGGATTACCCAGGCAAGAATCCTGGAATGAGTTGCCATTTCCTTCTTTGGGGGATCTTCCTGACCCAGATATTAGACCAGGTCTCCTGCATGTTCTACATGTGAAGTTATTATATGTCGTATATATATTTAAATACTCACTGCTAGTCATCCAGCAATGTGCCAGGCACTGTTCTATATAAGTGAATGTAGTGATGAACAGAGTGTCTTGACCAAGTTGCAGTCTATTATGCCAGAAAATATACCTTTGTATCTGTTATATCAATATACTGAATACTCATGAAAGGATTTGAAATGTAATGTAAATTGACTCTTACAAATGTAAATTGGAAAAGCCAACTTTTACACTTTTTTTACAAAAGATCATTTGCCCAAAATGCCAAGATCTAGCCATGTACTTTACTGTATCTATAATATCACAGATAATAGCACAGATGACAATCTGAATGGAAGTGATGCCTAAAGCAGGACTCCAGCATGCCTGCGAGACATCATCACAAGAGAAGTGCCCTCTGGACATGCAGTTGTTTACAGTCCAGGAATTCAGTGTCCTAGGTGTTCATGCCATCTGAACAGTGCGACTACAATTTTCAACAAATTTCCAAAATTTTTATCAAAAATGAAAACAGGATCTTACAAAGAGGGAACATGATATTAATCATTAATATTTTCATCACATATTTTCCAGCCTTCAGCCTTCCAAGCATGTGTAGGATTGTATTCCCGAGGACTCTTGTGTTTGGGTGGAAACACGTGATTGATTCGTTTTGGCCAAAGAGTTGTGTATGGCAGTGATACAGATCACTTAATGGGCTAGGACATGTAGTAGCCGCTGTGTGTGAGAAAGTGAAGAGCTCTTCTTCCTTTAGCACCATGACCCGCAGTGTTCAGGTCATGGGGGTTGGCTGTCCCATCAACCCAAATCTCTGAGTGACTACAATGAGCAGAGTACCCCCACCAACCCCTGAAGAGACATGGAGCATGAGCAGAAACTAAGTATCGAAGTTCTGACTGTGGTTTCAGTGGTTGTTAATGTCACCTGGCTTTATCCTATCTGGTACTGCTGTGGTCATTACATCTGAATCATCCTTGAATGTGTTGTCCTCAATTTCCATTTCATATCCTCCTCAATTTATGCTCATCTTATTTTTCAAGTTACATCTTTAATCTGTCTTCTACTTAGACTAGGCTATCATTATCTTATTCCTGACACTGCTTATCTCCTAACTGAATCTCTTCCTATCCACCCTATGACTCTCAAACTATTCTCCATTTAGTAATGAGAATTAGATTCTTATAAAATTAATCACTCTGTCACTCCCACAATAGTTAGTATAAAATCAAATTCTCTGTGAAGTTCAAGCAGACCATTAGACAGACTCACCCTGAGCAACCTGCCAAATTTTACTGTAGTCCAGTTACATTATTGATGATTTTGTTCATTTAAAATACCCATTATTTTTCCCTACCTTAGGGCCATTGCTTAAACTCTTTAATGTTTTTGAATTTCCTTCCACGTGGTCTTTACGCTCATGTCAGGGACTGTGCCTCTTTTGTTCAACATTATAACCAGATGACTGCTAGTTCTGCTACATTGTAGGTATTAAC
>ML661362.1:0-18431 GCA_007570785.1 Antilocapra americana
GACCGTGAGGTAGGACTAGAACATGCATGGTCTGACTTCCTGACATCCGGGTCTCAGAGAGACTGGGGACCTGGTATAAGGGGCGGGGCCTCAGCTGGGGAGAGGCGAGAATCTGAAGTTCTACCCGGAGACAAGGTAAGGCCCTGAGGGAAGACTGAGGGGACCCCAGGGAGGGCTGATGGAGCCCCATAGATCCCTGCCCCTGTCATCAGCCCTGGGAGACCCTGGGGTGAGAAGAGCACACTGCGCCTGTCCTCGCTTTCTTATATCCGGGTCTCAGAGAGACTGGGGACCTGGTGTGAGGAGCCGCGCCTCAAACTGGGAGAGAACAGAGCCCCGGGCCTAGCAGGAGTCAGGGTGAGGACCCTGAGGGAGGAGTGAGGGGAGCTGGACCCCAGGACAGAGGGGACCCTGGTAGTCCCCAAGCAGGACAACCTCGTGCCGCATTTCCGGACATCGGGTCTCAGAGACCGGGGACCAGGTGAGAGTGGTGAGGCATCAAAATGGCGGACAGGACAATTCCAGGGCCTATCTAGAGTTCAAGCTACATGCAAGGAAGGACTGAGGGGGTTAGACCCCAACACAGGGAGGGACCCTTGCCTTTGACGGGAGTCTTAGAGACCCCGGAGCGGGTTGAGCAGGATGAGCAGTTTGTCGACCTCTGGCTTAGGGGCCTCGGGAGATGAGGTGTTCAGGCGGAGGGCGGAGGCTTCAGATCCACAGAGGATGGACTCCCTGGACAGAGCTGAACCCGCCCTTGGGGTCAGTGCTGGGAGTCTAGGCTGGACGTGAGGTGAGGACCGGGCATCTCCCCAGCCTAGGACCCGCAGGAGGCCCTGGGCTGCCATCACATGTGGGGCCCCTTAGCACTTTCCCTTCAGAATCTTGTTCCAAGTCACTCTGCAGGCCCACAAAGGGTAGGGTCCAGGCCGTGGCAGGGGAAAGCTGGGCACTACAAGGGAGCTACAAGGGGACCACTTCCCCCACAACTGGGGGGTGGACCTCAGAGTCCAGGGCTGTGCCACAATCCATCCCAGAGTTTCCCTTTCCATTTTTCTCACAGGGGTTCCAGGAACCAGGAGGCAAGGGCAGAAGTCTAAGGCCTGTGTCCAGAGAGCAGAGGAGGTCCAGGTAGTACCAGGAGTCAAGGTGAGGAGGGTGCCCTGAATGAGCACCAGGGGTTCCCCATATCAGAACAGAGGGGACCCTACAAAGCGCTAATCCCCCCACCATGTCAGCCCGTGAACCTCTGGCTGTGCTGGCTGCACCCTGGGGAGCCACTGCCCTTCCTCCTTCGGGTAGCCAGGGGTCAGACCACCCAGGAGGAGGGCCCCTGTGAGGCCTGAGAGCACCGCTCAGGAGGAAACCTGTAAGTGGCCTGTGTTGACCACCCAGGGTGTATTTCTTAGCTGAGGCCCATGGTCCCCAATGTCCCCTGCCTCACTCCTGTCTGTGGTTTGATCCCAGGCATGGTGCTCGTGGTCGAGATGAGTGAGTTGAGCAAGCCCGAGGAAGACCTTCAGAACCCAGGCGAGGCCCAGGGCCTGGAGGAGGAACAGCTCTTGGGGGCTGAGGCGGGGGAGGCTGCATCCCCCTCGGCCTCCTCCCACCCAGTCTCCTCATCCACCACTGAGGAGGCCTTGCCCCAGGAAGCTCTGAATAAAATGGTGGCTAACATGGTGAAGTTCCTGCTCCACAAGTATCGAGCCAAGGAGCCAACCTCCGATGCCGAATTGCTGAATACGGTCCTCAGGGATAACCTGGAGCACTACCCGGTGGTCTTCCGCCAAGCGGTTGAGTGTGTTTTGCTGGCCTTTGGCGTGGATGTGAAGGAGGCTGACCCCAGGAAGCACATCTACATCATGGTTCCCTCCCTGGGCCTCACCTGTGATGTGATTCAGGGAGGTGGGCAGGGCCTGCCCAAGGCCGGCCTTCTAGTGGTGGTCCTCAGCCTGATACTCCAGAATAGGGATCACTGTCCTGAGGAGAAGATCTGGGCAGCACTCAGAAAGATGGGGCTGTGTGTTGGGAAGGGTCACTCCATCTTTGGGGAGCCCAGGAAGCTGCTGACCCAAGTGTGGGTGCAGGAGGGGTACCTGGAGTACCGGCGGGTGCCTGACAGCAACCCTGCTCGCTACCAGTTCCTGTGGGGTCCCCGGGCCTTTGCGGAGACCAGCAAGGAAAAATTCATGGAGTATCTGCTCAGGGTCAAGCAAAGGGCTTTTAGGTCCTTCCCACTCCCTTCTGCGGAGGCTGTGAGGGAGGAGGAAGAGAGGCCCTGAGCCAGAGCAGCAGCCAGGCTGATCCTTCCCTGTGTGACTGAAGAGGGAGCGGTCAGCCTTCTCAGAAGTGATGGCCTGGGCCAGTTGGGGAACCTGGTGTGTAGCATTCTTAGGTTCCTGTTCTCTGCTATGACATGGAGATTGCTCTCTGTTTCTTTAGGAATTTTTCCAATGTGTATTTCAGCTTAAGACTTAAACTTCAGTATCTAACTTTGTGAATGACATTAACCACACATGTATTTGTACTTAACCAGTTTAAGGACCAGAGTTTCACTGTTTTGTAAAAGAGATGGGAACTCTCCCATTTTATTTTGTGACCCTGAGAAAGATCACATGGAATTGTAATTACAAATAATTTGGATATGTGAACTTACTTAGCAGTATATAGTTGGTGGAAGAATTGGAAAATAAAAATGATTGTAGTGAATTCTCACTTCCTATAGGTTTTGACAGTCCTTTTCTACAGCTAATCCACATCAGTTTACTTGGATTTTGCCAGCTTATTATTTAAGAAAGTATAAGAAAACTAATCCAACTAAATAAGGTCCTGCTCCCTGGCTCATTTATTCACAGAACTTCATGGAGCCTGTGCTCTGTGACAGGCCATGTTAGCAGTGGACACTAGGTAAAGCAGGACACCCCCACACCTGGAGCGATGATCTAAGAGCTGCAGTCACATGAGGAAGGTAGAGAGACGTCCCCTAGTGCCACAGAACAAGGCAACACAGGGCGGGGTGGTAGGCCTCCAGTAGGAGCCCTCGCATGTCGGTTCCTGAGCCAGGGCTGTTTGGGGCTTTTGGAAGCTGGGTTCCTTCTGTGGGAGGTGATCATGATGAGGCTGGGTGGTGGCAGCAACCAGCCCTCTTGACTATGTCTTATGGGTGAGAAGAAAATTTGAAATAGGACATATACATTAGAAGTTCCTCTTCACTTAGAGATGAATCTCCAGGGTCCATATTAGAAAGTGCACTTTGATGAGGATCAAGTAGACACCTGGTTTTTCTGCCTGAGTGTAAATACACTCAAAAGGTTCCAAATGAGACATGAGTGAATTTGGGTTGGCACACAATCTTCTCAGTCTCAGGGTTTATAGCTGAAGACATTTCAGTTTCCATGTTGCAGAAACAGGTACTCGAGAAACCAAGGACGACACTCAGAGAGTTGGAGAACTCAGGTTTATTATGCCAGCCAGCCCAGAGGAGTTAACACTCCAAGCTCTGAGCCCTGAACAAACGGGTTACAGAATTTTTATAGACAGACTGTAGGGGGCAACACTAGCTGTTAGTAGACTGGTTTAAACTAAGGGGTTTCTCCTGCGTGGGAACAGTGGTCAAGATGGGGAAGGGGATGCCTGACCTGGACAGGCATGATTAAGCAGGTTTGCAGGGGCTGGATGATTGCAAAGAGCAGGACAAGGGTGAGTGAACGCCAGTTCCTAGCGTTGCAAGTCCCCACTTTCTGAGACTACATGACCTACGTGATCTAGACTTTGCAAGGGGCAAGCTGAGTTACAGAGGCAGAAGGAGAAGGAGGTTATGTAAAATTGTAAGTTTTCCTCTTCATTCTCCCCTCTTGATGCTTCTATCACTCGTTGCTAGGACATGCAGAGCTCCCCATCGTTTAGGGGTTGTATTGCACTATTACCATTTGTAACTTTGTGGATTCAATCCGAGAGGTTATGAACTGGGTAATAGCATTGAGAATCCAAGGGCCAAACCAGAGTGCTTCAAAAGGGAGAAGCCACGATGCCCAGATCCAGATATTGCTCCAGTTACCCCAGGAATTAGCTAGGTTTTCTCTCCTTTTATGATTTGTTCCCTTAGCTGTTGGGATATGTTCCTGACTGTTTCTGACTGGTTTATATAAAGGCAGCATTCTTCATTCAAGAAGAGGTAGAGTCCCCCCTTTTCAGCTGTCAGTAGGTCTAGACCTCTCCTATTTTGCAAAACCACCTCAGCCAGGGAGTCTAGTTGGTCCTGTAAGGCCACTAAAGATTTGTTCACTCTCTCAGTGTTGTCTGTGAAGTCTTTGGATAGTGTATGGTAAAAGATGTTTGCTGAAGCAATTCCTCCTATTCCCATACCTATCCCAACCATGATTCCTAGACCAGCTAGTAGGGGTATAAACTGGATGGCTCTTTTTGACTGCCTATGTGTTGCCAGAGGTATGGTGAGAGTCTGGTTGTTAGGGACAGTGTTCTTCTGGGGAGTGTGGAAAGCTAAGGTTCAGATTCCCATCTAATTGACAGGTAAACATAATTAAGCATCTGTCCCACAAACAAAGAAAAGGCCTTGATGGGCGTGGCACCATCTGTTACAGCAAGGGACACCAAAAGGCCACAAAGCAGCCTGCACATAACAGATAACTGAACACTGGCAAAAGGTTTTCTCCCCATCCTTGGGTTGTCACGGCTATAGCAACTGAGCCTATCATGAAGAGGGGTCAGTTATACTGTGGAACAGTTAAGTTAGTAGGGAGAATCGATCCTAAGAGACTTCTAATAAGAATGAGGCTCCCCATTACAGTGAGATAACAGTTAACTGCAGCTTCTGACCCAAATTCCAGTCCTGGGGTGCAACTGAAGCTAGTCCTGTAGCGAAGAGCACAGAAATAATAGCAATCAGGGATAGAGTCCAGGGTTGACGATGAAAATCCATTGATATTTTGATAGCCTGATCCTTAGGCTTCCGCTGTGTGTTGACCAGCCAGCTGCCAGAGTGTGGCTGGAGCAAGGCTGAAGAATCCTCAAGCTTCTGCCATGGACAGACTAGTCAATTTCCGTAGGGACTAGAGCAGGGCTCAGCATCCTTTGTGGGTGAGAGTCGTTGTTTTTGGAAACAGACCTTGAGGAGGTTTTTGTGGTCCCGAACTTCCTTTCAGGTGTCCTCATTACAGGAAGCCGCTGCCTTCTTGACTCTGGTGTGGTGGATCCAAGAGATGATACCTATAACTTTAATAGTAGTAGGGGTTGCCAGGACGACTGTGTGAGGGCCTGTCCAAACTGGCTGAAGTGATTCCTTTTTCCAGTCTTTAACCCATACCTCATCTCCTGGCTGATAGGGATGAACCCAATTGCCCAGTGGAATGGGTATCCTTTCTCAGGTTTCTTGGGTGATATGGCAGAAGACTTTCCCAGGGCCTGGAGGTGACACCTCCAGGTCAGCTAGTTGTTGATGGTCTCCCTTAAGCTTGTTTATCACTGGGGGTGGTCTCCCGTATAAGATCTCAAAGGGAGAATAGCCTGGGTCCTCGGGGTGAATTTATGGAGGGCAATGAGAGTCCACAGACTAAGGCAGCTTGTTCTAGCATTGTCTGGGCATTGGCCGGAGGATATTCTTGCTGTCCTACTACTTGGAGAAAGAAACTTAACAAGAAAGTTAAAGATATATGGCCCAAAGATTAATAGAAGTAGAAAAGCTGCCGAGGCACAACTAGGAGAACCAGGTCCAGACATTGGATCGTGACAATAGTGTTTCTCTAGGTGTGAGAAGATGCAAGAATTTGGACTCATAAAAATCTTTATCTGAATACATCGGAAGGCCTGTTTTCCTGGGTTTGTCCCAGAGCACAGAGTGCCTTATTTTTTGTCTCCACCGTGAACTCCTTTCAAGGGGGTGTTGAAGGTCAGCATCTTGTAGTGGTCATGATCTAATCTTTTTAGAGGCAGCTGGCAAGGGCCAACTTCCGGTCAGTAGGGCCCCTTCATAGTCATATTTGACCATGTTTGGGCGGCATTTGATGGTCATTGTGTCCCGCAGTGCTGGGAAGGCTCAACCCCAGGTCTATCAAAGATTCCATTGACAGGCCACTCAATGTGTTGTCACTAGACCAGGCCTTGTTAGTAGCAAAAGTCTCTGGACTATGCCTGTCTTACAAGCCTCTTGGTCAAGGAAAATATTTCCTCTTGTTGCTTCTTCCTATAACTAAAGTTACATTATTACAATTATTGATCTCATATGGAACTGCATATCAGCATTTTAGCACAGGCTCTGTCACACGTTTGGTAACATAAGAAATAATCTTCTGAAACAAGCTACATAGAAAATAATATAGCTAGCAGTTATTAGTAAGGTCACAAGCAAGAATTTAAGTCAAGAACTTTCAATGGGTATTGCCCGGTATACCCCAGGTCACCTGTCTCAATTAAATAATTATAGCCAAGGGTTAATCTGCTGGTTGTACATCATGGAGCATCTGACCTTTATCCAAAGACTGGTTGCTGAGGTAAGCTTTAGAAACAATCTTAAGAGTGTCCTTTTTAATCATTTAATTAAACCTTTTAACTATATAACAAGGAACTATCTCAGAAGTGAGTCTTAGGAGCACAGACCTTAATTAACAAAACTAGGACCTAATATTTAATGAAATATATTTTCTTTACTTTTTTTGGAGAGCTCATTGTGAGGACATTAACACTGTAGCCAGGTAAGGCTTTAACCCATCAAATAAAACTGAGGTATGTCAGGGAGCCGGGAAAAGCTAAGCAGCCATCTTATATTTCTCATAGGCCTGGAGCTTTGATTTCTAGCTGTTGTTTATTTATTTTTAATTTCCTGATTTAAGAGCAGACTGTTACCATGTTTTAAGGACATCAAGGTAGCAAAAGTCTAACCTTGAGGGGTTACTTTTTGTAGAAGCAGAATGAGCTTTGTCTACATGTACCATAATCTTTTTTTTTTCTTTATTGTGTTGGTTTTGCCATACATTGACATGAATCCGCCCTGGGTAAACATGTGTTCCCCTTCCAGAACACCCCTCCCACCTCCCTCGTGATTCCATCCTTCTGGGTCATCCCGGTGCATCAGCCCTGAGCACCCTGTATCATGCATCAAACCTTGGTTGGCGATTCATTTCACATATGATAATTTACATGTTTCAATGCCATTATCCCATATCATCCCACCCTTGCCCTCTCCCATAGAGTGCAAAAGACTGTTCTATACATCTGCATCTTTTTTGCTGTCTCGCATACAGGGTTATCGTTACCATCTTTCTAAATTCCATATATATGCGTTAGTATACTGTATTGTTGTTTTTCCTTCTGGCTTAACTTCACTCTGTATAATAGGCTCCAGTATCATCCACCTCAGTAGAACTGATTCAAATGTGTTCTTTTTAATGGCTGAGTAATATTCCATTGTGTATATGTACCACAGTTTCCTTATCCATTCATCTGCTGATGGACATCTAGGTTGCTCCCATGACCTGGCTATTGTAAACAGTGCTGCGATGAACACTGAGGTACACGTGTCTCTTTCAATTCTGGTTTCTTCAGTGTGTCTGCCCAGTAGTGGGATTTCTGGGTCATATGGAAGTTCTGTTTCTGGTTTTTTAAGGAATCTCTTCAGGGTTCTCCATATTGGCTGTATTAGTTTGCATTCCCACGAACAGTGTAATGGGGTTCCCTTTTCTCCACATTCTCTCCAGCATTTATTGCTTGTAGACTTTTGGATGGCAGCCATTCTGACTGGTGTAAAATGGTACCTCACTCTGGTTTTCATTTGCATTTGTCTGATAATGAGTGATGGTGAACATCTTTTGATGTGTTTCTTAGCCATTTATATGTCTTTGGAGAAATGTCTGTTTAGGTCTTTGGCCCACTTTTTGATTGGGTCATTTATTTTTCTGGAATTGCGCTGTAGGATTTGCTTGTATATTTTTGAGATTAATTGTCCATTGCTTCGTTTGCTATTATTTTCTCCCATTCTGAAGGCTGCCTTTTCACCTTGCTTTTAGTTTAGTTTGTTGTGCAGAAGATTTTAATTGTTATTACGTCCCATTTGTTTATTTGTGCCTTTATTTCCAATATTCTGGGAGGTGGGTCATGGAGGATCCTGCTTTGGTTTATGTCGGAGAGTGTTTTGCCTATGTTTGCCTCTAGGAGTTTTATAGTTTCTGGTCTTATGATTAGATCTTTGATCCATTTTGAGTTTATTTTTGTGTATGGTGTTAGAAACTGTTCTAGTTTCATTGTTTTACAAGTGGCTGTCCAGTTTTCCCAGCACCACTTGTTAAAAGAGATTGTATTTTTTCCATTGTATATTCTTGCCTCCTTTGTCAAAGATAAGGTGTCCATAGGTGCATGGATATATCTCTGGGCTTTCTGTTTTGTTCCATTGATCTCTATTTCTGTCTTTGTGCCAGTACCATACTGTCTTGATGACTGTGGCTTTGTAGTATAGCCTCAAGTCAGGCAGGTTGATTCCTCTAGTTCCATTCTTTTTTCTCAAGATTGCTTTGGCTATTCGAGGTTTTTTGTATTTCCATACAAATTGTGAACTTATTTGTTCTAGTTCTCTGAAAAGGATGGCTCGTAGCTTGATAGGAATTGCATTGAATCTCTAGATTGCTCTGGGAGGTATACTCATTTTCACTATATTGATTCTTCCAATCCATGAACACGGTATGTTTCTCCATCTATTTGTATCCTCTTTGATTTCTTTCATCAGTGTTTTATAGTTTTCTATATACAGGTCTTTTGTTTCTTTAGGTAGATATATTCCTAGGTATTTTATTCTTTTTGTTTCAATGGTGAATGGAATTGTTTCCTTAATTTCTCATTCTGTTTTCTCCTTGTTAGTGTATAGGAATGCAAGGGATTTTTGTGTGTTGGTTTTATATCCTGCAACTTTACTATATTTGATTAGCTCTAGTAATTTTATGGTGGAGTCTTCAGGGTTTTCTCTGTAGAGGATCATGTCGTCTGCACACAGTGAGAGTTTTACATCTTTTCCAATCTGGATTCCTTTTATTTCATTTTCTGCTCTGATTGCTGTGGCCAAGACTTCCAAAACTATGTTGAATAGTCGTGGTGAGAGTGGGCACCCTTCTCTTGTTCCTGACTTTGGGGGAAATGCTTTCAGGTTTTCACCATTGAGGATTATATTTGCTGTGGGTTTGTCACATATAGCTTTTATTATGTTGAGGTATGTTCCTTCTATGTCTGCTTTCTGGAGGGTTTTTATCATAAATAGATGTTGAATTTTCTCAAAGGCTGTCTCTTCATCCATTGACATAATCATGTGGTTTTTATTTTTCAATTTGTTAATGTGGTGCATTACATTGATTTGTGGATATGGAAGAATCCTTGCATCCCAGATCAATTAGGAAGTAAAAGGAACTTAAATCTATTATTAAAAGCAGCTCAACATCTGAAGAAATTATGTCCTCTTAACAGAGAGAAAGAGAAAATTTTAATTTTTGCACCAGCTTACTTTAAACTCATTTAGGTAAACCTTAATTAAATTTATTTTAAACTTAGTCCTAACCATGCACAAAGCATTTTTACAAGGTCCACCTTCCACACACTTTTTAATCACTTTCTGTAACAGCCACCTGTAAGTCAGACCTACTTTCTTTTCCCTTTATAAAATGTAATTTTATTTTTATATCTTCATTAAAAATATACATCCTACTTCCTTATTAGATTAGCAAACAAACATTAATACTAGATATTTAATATTGAATATTTCCCAGTTCACATGAATATTAAATTTATTTAGGTTAATTTTTTTTGTATTTAGAATTCTTCGGTTTTTAAGCACTTATTTTTCTTTAGGTCAATGAAATTAGAACTCATTTATAACCTCAACAATATTATCAGAAAAAAAGACATATACTGCGACATACATAAATCCAGACAGACAGACTGACAGAGATCTTACAGTTTTCTGTTTGAGATTTAAAGTATCTCTTTGACCCTACCCACCTTTTTTCTTCTGCTTGAAGTTCTAATTTGCCGAAGGCTGAGGTCTCAGGCAAAGCTGACTGTGTATTTCAAAGACATGGAAAGGGTTAACTTCAAGCTTTTTCCCGGGCAGGTGTTTTAAAAAGCTAGTTGTTTTTAATTGCACATGCAAAAAGAATTGGTTTTGTCATTTCCAAAAAGAAAAATCTCTCTCACTCTGTTCAGTCAGCAATCACACACTCACAATCATTCAGAGGTACCACAATGCCTCCCTTCTCCCAAGTTTCCAGGATTCCTTAACTGTTGCTCCCTTCCTGGGAGCCCAAGCAGGTGATCAGTATCCTCTTCTACCTGTTGGGGTAGGTTCCTGCCTGGGGACCGGCCCCAGGGCCTTACCTTATCCTGTGGTCTTTCCTGGTGAGTTGGTCCATCCCTCCAATGAGTCCAGTTAGGGTTCGGCCGTCCAGAGAATTGGGACACCTGTCCAAAGAGAACCCGGAATACTGTCAGGTGCCACGCCTCTTCATTCGTCTCCAGGTTCCTTCGCTCTAGCACAGCCGAGCCAACAGTCCTGCGGCTCAAGGGGCCGGCATGGTTGGAATCCCACTGAGGCCTGCCCAAATGTTACAGAAACCGGTACTGGGGAAACCAGGCACCACACTTGGAGAGTTGAAGAACTCAGGTTTATTACTCTGGCGGGCCCAGAGGAGTTAACACTCCAAGCTCTGAGCCCCGATCAAAGGGATTACAGAGTTGTTATAGACAGACTGTAGGGGGCAACACTAGCTGTTAGTAGGCTGGTTTAAGCTAAGGGGTTTTGCATGTGCGGGAACAGTGATGGGGATGCCTGACCTGGACAGGTATGATTAAGCAGGTTTGCAGGGGCTGGGCAATTGCAAAGAGCAGGACAAGGGTGAGCGAAATAAACTCCAGTTCCTAGTGCTGCATGTCCCCACTTTCTGAGACTATGTGACCTACATGATCTAGACTTTGCAAGGGGCAAGCTGAGGTTCAGAGGCAGAAGGAGAAGGAGGTCGTGTAAAATTTTAACATTTCCTCTTCAGCCACTCTCAGGCTTCCTGTAGGATTTTAAGGGAAACTTTTCTGAAACTGGCAGTTGGACTCTTAAACTGATGGAGAGGCTTTCCTAGGTGGTGAGACTCCCAAAGCCATGAAACTTGCTCTGAAGCTGAATTCTCACAGCTCAGAATCCTCTTTGAAGATGAAGGGTGGTCATTGTGCATATCCTAGCCAGATTTTGTAAAGAAAACTCCCACTGTCCTTGTCCTCCCACTGTCTCTCGTCTGATACCTGCCCCTCAGGAAGCTCATGGCTGCCAGGGAGCCCAAGGGCACCTGGTGTTCAGGCAAGTTCCATCATGTCGCTGGCCAACATCTTGGCCTTCTCTGCCCACAAAAGGTAAACAAAAACTACAGAGATAGAGTGGGAAGGCAATAGAAAGGTGGCTTTAATTCTCAGGCAGCAGAGAGGGGAACAAAGTGGGCTCATGCTTCAAAAACTGAGCCCCCTGTCCTTGAGGAATCTAGGGGCTGATCTAAGATGAGGGATCCCAGTCAGGAGTCAGTGATGAGGAACAAAGGTGTGAGGATCTTGATTTCTTCGTCCTGCATTGATTTAAAGTCAGTCATAGACTGGCGCCAGTAACCCAGTATTGAGCCTGGCAGTTTAGTGACTCAGTGGCCTTCTTTCTGATATGTAACTACAAGGGGGAGGGTGTTGCAAGGGTAAACACCAGATATAGGATGTATTTAGCATAGAATCAAAGAAAAATAGATGTGAAGTGTAGCTCCTGTAGAGTTAGGAGACAGAAAAGCAAACAGTTACAGACATGTGGAGTTCAGAGCAGTTCAAGTGAAAAGAAACTAGCAATGTTCAGGCCTGCTCACTGTTCTCTTTATCTTCTTTGTTGTCAGGAAAGTGATAGAGAAAAACTCATTTTTCTTTTTTTCCTTTTCACTGCAACAAATGCCCACCTGTCAGTTTATTTCCTCCTTATTAATGGATGAGGGAAATTGCCATTCTTGTCTGGCTGAGGGACGAAGTTCAGTTTTCCTCCTTGTGACAATCACTGGCTGTTCAGCCCAGGGGCCCATCTATCTCCTACTTGCAAATTTTCCGTGATAGACGTAAACCTCACAAATCTTTATTGGGGTTATGAGGGATACATCTTTGATGTCCCTCATAAAAGTTAAGCATGAATAATCAGTAATTTCTTAATGTTGACACAGGACTCATAGACGCTACCTGGTTGGGTCACAGAGGTCTTGCCTTGTTTCATAAAGGGGCCCTCAGGTGACTTTTCTGGTTATTCCCACATGATCTGTTCAAAGGCGTGGCTGTAATCTCTCTGGGGGCATGGGTTTTCTCTCCACATCATCATTAGCTTGATGTGAATATGTTGTCATCTGGAGGAGACAAAATTTAGCAGGTTTTTTTTGTTTTTAAGGGAACGGGTGGGATGATATGAGAGAATGGCATTGAAACATGTTAATTATCATATGTCTAATCAATCGCCAGCCCAGGATTGATTCTCGGGGCTGGTACATCGAGATTTCCCGGGGGGGAGGGAAGAGGGAGGGGGAGGGAGGGGTTTCTGGAGGGGGAGTATATGTAAACCCATGGTGATATCATGGCATTGTATGGCAAAAACAATAAAAGGAAGAAAAAAAATAAAGAAAAACAGAGGCCATAGATCAGTAAAAGAGGTATTGTAAATGGGGGTCAATGAATGAGAACCAAGTTATATTTGATGACAATTTTGATTCTGGGCTACGTAGGGTCAGTGCTTGGGTCATCCTGTCCAAAGGAATGGAGCTATTTGGACTCAGAAGTAGTTGAAGGAATGGCACCCTGGACTTTAACAGACAAGATAGAAAAAGTTAAGTCTGAAACTAAGCCTGAATCCTAATTTAGATTTAACGCTTGTAGCCAGGTAGCCTGGCTTGTTGTCTGTTGTTTTCCAGCCATGTCCGACTCCTTCTGACCCCATAGACTGCAGCACACCAGGTTTCCATGTCCTTCACTATCTCCCAGAGTTTGCTCAAACCCATGTCCATTGAGTCGGTGATGCCATCCAACCATCCTATTCTCTGTCATCCCCTTCTCCTCCTGCCTTCAGTCTTTCCCAGCTTCAGGGGCTTTTCTACTGAGTTGGCTCTTTGCATCAGGTGGCCAAAGTATTGGAGCTTCAGCTTCGTTTAGTTGTCAAGGTTTATCTAAGTAGATCTTAACCTTTAATGTGGCTCTTGATCATTACACATGCGCTTATTTTTTCCAACATATGGTCCAGAGCAATTTCATTGTCTAAACATACAACAGTTACAAAAAAAGACCTTTAAAAATAAGATTGTTGTCACCTGCTGCTGGCAGATTTTGTTTTAGAATGGCTGGTGGCATTCTAAGTCTGGCCCAGCTCAGGAAACTCACGTTCTTAACAATACAAGGACTTTGAAATCACACCATAGTGTCACCTAGTTATTTCCATAGTTACTTTATTCTGTTTGTGCCAGAAGTCCTCTTAGAGGAGGTCGCCATTAACCGCACTGTAGGTCTGCCAGGTGGGTGATCCACAAACTGGAGAACAATTACACCAAAGAAGTTCTGGCACTGTTGAGAAAGCTCCAACCTCCACAACAGACTTCCCAACCTGGGAATCTGACAAAGGGATTGAGAATCTCCAGGAAAACTGTCTTTGAAGATCAGTGGGATATGATTACAGAACTTCCACAGGACTGGGGAAACAGACTCTCAGGAGGCAGAAACAAAACCTTGTGTGCACCAGGGCCCAGGAGAAAGGAGCAGTGGACCCACAAGAGACTGAGCCAGACTTGCCTGTGAGTGTTCAGGAGTCTCCGGTGGAGGCCTGGGGCAACAGTGAGCTGCCGGGGGTTAGGGCCACTGACAGCGGCAGTCCTGGGAGGTACAGCATGCTGGCATAAGTCCTCTTGAAGGAGGTTGCCATTATCCCAACCCCAAGTCAAACTACAGGGAGGGAACACAGCCCCACTCATCAGCAGAAAATTGGATTAAAGATTTGCTGAGCATGTCCTTGCCCACCAGAGCAAGACCCAGTTTTCCCCACGGCCAGTCCTATCCATCAGGAAGCTTGCACAAGCCTCTTATCCTCATCCATCAGAGGGCAGAGAGGATGAAAACCACAGTCGCAGAAAACTAAACAAACTGGTCACATGGATCACTTTGTGTAACTTAATGAAACTACGAGCCATGCCATGTAATGTCACCAAAGATGATTGGGTCATGGTGGAGAGTTCTGAGAAAATATAGTCCACTAGAGAACTGGACAAAGAAGATCTTAATGACCTAGATAACCACGATGGTGTGCTCACTCACCTAGAGCCAGACATTCTGGGGTGTCAGGTTAAGTGGGCCTTAGGAAGCATTACTATGAGCAAAGATAATGGAGGTGATGGAATTCGATCAGAACTATTTCAAAACCTAAAAGATGGTGCCATGAAAGAGCTGCACTCAGTATGCCAGCAAATTTGGAAAACTCAGCAGTGGCCACAGGACTGGAAAAGGTCAGTTTTCATTCCACTCCCAAAGAAGGGCAATGCTAAAGAATGTTCAAACTGCTGCACAGTTGCACTCATTTCATATGCTAGCAAGGTTATGTTCAAAATTCTCCAACCTCAGATTCAACAGTATGTGAACTGAGAACTTGCAGATGTACAAGCTAGATTTAGAAAAGGCAGAGGAACCAGAGATCAAATCGCCAACCTCCATTGGGGCATAGAAAAAGCGAGAGAGCTCCCAAAAAAACATCTACTTCTGTTTCATTGACTACTCTAAAGCCTTTTACTGTGTGGATGACAATGAACTGTAGAAAATTTTGAAAGAGGTGAGAATACCAGATCACCTAACTTGTCTCTTGAGAAACCTTTATGCAGATCAAAAAGCAACCGTTAAAACTGGATGCAGGACAATGAACTGGTTCCAGCTGGGAAAGGAGTACATCAAGGCTGTATATTGTCACCCTGCTTGTTTAACATATGCAGAGTATGTCACACAAAGTGCTGGGTTGGATGAAACGCAGGCTGAAATTAAGATTGCTGGGAGAAATATCAATAACCTCAGATATGCAAATGGCAGGCTTCTATGGTGGCTCGGACTGTAAAGATTCCGCCTGCAATGAGGCAGACATGGGCTCGACTCCTGGGTTGGGAAGGTCCCCTGGAGGAGGGCATGGCAACCCACTCCCGTATTCTTGCCTGGAGAATCCCCATGGCCAGAGGAGCCTGGTGCGCTGCCATCCATAAGGTCGCAAAGAGTCAGAGATGACTGAGCGACTAAGCACAGCACAGCATGGAAATGACATCACTCTAAGGGCAGAAAGCAAGGAGGAACTAAAGATCCTCTTGATGAAGGTGAAAGAGGAGAGTGAACAAGCTGGCCTAAAACTCAACATTCAGAAAACTAAGATCATGGCATCCAGTCCTATCACGTCATGGCAAATAGGATGGGAAAAGAGTGTAAACAGTGACAGACTTTATTTTCTTGGACTCCAAAATCAGTGTGGATGGTGACTGCAGCCACGAAATTAAAAGACAAGACACTTACTCCTTGAAAGAAAGCTATGACAAACCTAGACAGCATAGTAAAAAGGAGAGATATCAGTTTGCTGACAAAGGTCCGTCTAGTCAAAGGTATGGTTTTTCCAGTAGTCATGTACAGCCGAGAGACGTGAAGTCGCTCAGTCGTGTCCAACTCTTTGCTTCCCCATGGACTGTAGCCTGCCAGGCTCCTCTGTCCATGGCATTTCCCAGGCAAGAATACTGGAGTGGGTTGCCATTTCCTTCTCCAGGGGATCTTCCCGATTCAGGGATCAAACCTGGGTCTCTGGCTTTGTAGGCGGACGCTTTACCGTCTGAGCCACGACGGAAGTCTACAGCTGTGAGAATTGGACCGTAAAGAAGGCTGAGCACCAAAGAATTGATGCTTTTGAACTGTGGTGCTGGAGGAGATTTGTGAGAGTCCCCTGGACTGCAATGAAATCAAATGAGTCAGTCCTAAAGGAAATCAACCCTGAACATTCATTAGAAAAACTGATGCTGAAGCTGAAGCTTCAATACTTTGGCCACTTGATTTGAAGAGCCAGCTCATTGGAAAAGACCTCGATGCTCAGAAAGAATTGAGGGCAGGAGGAAAACAGGGGCAACAGGATGAGAGGGTTGGATGGCATCATCCACTCAAGGTACATGAGTTTGAGCCAACTCCAGGAGAGCATGAAGGACAGGGAAGCCCGACATGCTGCAATCCATGGGGTCACAAAGAGTCAGACACAACTGAGCCACTGAACAACAACAGTAACTCTATTTGACTTTGATTATAATTTTCCCTTAATAGCCTAAGTGACTGTCACCATCAATGATTTAGTTTTTCTCTAGGTATGAGAAGATGCAAAACTCAGGGCTCATAAAAATCTCCTCCTGAAAGTGTCTAACGATCTGAAGGCCTCTTCTGCCAGTTTTTCCAGAGCACAGAGTGCCTCATTCCTAATTTCCACACTGAATTCCTTTCAGGGGGTTTTGAAGATCAGCAGCTTCAGCGGATATGATTTAATCTCTGTAGAGATAGATGGCAAGTTCCCGTTTCGAATTGGCAGAGTCCCTTCAGGGTCACGAATCTGACCATTGTTTGGGGGCATTACATGACCATTTTGCCCCCGGTGCTAGGAAGGCTCCTTCCCAGGTCTTGTGAAAATTTTGTTAACAGGCCACTCAATGTGTTGTTACTGAATTAGGCACAGTTCAAAACAATATTCAAAATTCAAAACAGTTCCAAACAGTATTTAAAATTCACTGGGCCACCAGTACTTACTAGCCTCTTGGTCCACAATAATATTCCCTTTTGGATTTTCCCCCTATATCTAGAGTTACACCTATGCAATCATTGATTTCATGTGAAAATGTATACTAGCATTTTATCAGTGGCCCAGTCACACACTTGGTAATGTAAGGGGCAGCGACTATTTAAACAATAAACATAGAAAAACAATATAGCTAAGATTAATAATAAGGTCATGGGCTTCCCTTGTGGCTCAGATGGTAAAGAATCTGCCTGCAATGCATAAGGCTCAGGTTCAATCCCTGGGTTGGGAAGATCCCCTGGAGAAGGGAATGGCTACCCACTCCAGTATTTTTGCCTAGAGAATTCCACAGACAAAGGAGCCTGGTGGGCTATAGTCCATGGGGATGCAAAGAGTCAGACATAACTGAGCCACTAACACTTTGAATTTTCAATAGTAAGGTCATAAGTAAGAACGTAAGTCAAGAATTTCCATTAGTTGTAGCCCAATATATACCTACCTCATCTGACTTAGACTGCTCTGTACCAACCTTTATGTCTTAGTGAAACTATATATTGGCATTGTCCATAAGGCACCCAGTCTGTTTTCTAGTGTTACTAGACTGATTATCCTTAGCATGATTTAGTTGTTCCCAGCATAAGGGAGACTTTAAATTACCATAGCCTGATGTTAACTACATAAATCCATCCCATAGTTGTGAGAGGTTTTATTACTTGATTGAAATTTTGTTTGTTGCTCTGATTGAACCTGAGTAATAGAGGAAAATTAATATTTAAGGCCAAGGTCAGAGCTGGCATTATTAACTGATAAGGTGAGGGGATCATATCTCATAATATCAATAGTGGCCTGAACATGACTATAGTTTTTTTTTTTTTTCATTTGAGATAGATTTCCCAAGAGTCAACCAATTAAAGTCTTGGAGAGGGGAAACTCACCAAAGTAACCCAGAAGTGCTAGACACAGATAACTGACACAAACCCAATAACTGGATTGATTTTCAGAACTAGCAATAGCTCAATTAAACTTTTTAGCAATGTAACACAACAGTAAGGAACTAACCGGGAAGTTAGTCTTGAGAAACACAGACCTTAATTAGCAAAGCTATAATTTAATATGTAGTGAAACAATTGTTTTTCTTCATTGTGAGGGCACTAACCTCAAAATTAGGGAAGGCTGTATACCAGCAAATAAAAATGAGGTTTCTCAGGGGGCTAGGAAAATCCAAGCAGCCATCTTCAATTTCCCGTAGACCTGAATGGTTGTTTCAAGAGGTGCTCACAACCTTGATAGCTTAGTTGCTGCCACTTTTGACTATTCTTCAGAGTTCTGATAAAGTTGGATCTGACAATTTCTGCTTGAGTTTTTAATGTTTCTGAAGTTCTAAAGATTTTCTTTTTAGAAAATTTTAAAATGTGATATCCATTCTCTGATGGTTGTAGTACTATAAAGGTTATGCATTTCATCAGGGGTGAGTTAAGTATTTTCTTGATGTTGAATAATGTTACAATTCCATTTAATTCTTGAATTTAGGTACTGTACATAGATTTGTTGTTAGTGTTTCCTTTTTATCCTTCTAACATCTTTAGTGTAGGGCTTGTATAATTGTAGTGATAGT
>SRVM01013462.1:0-18140 GCA_007570785.1 Antilocapra americana
TGTGTGTGATATCATCGAGAGAAAGGTTGTGATGATGCAGTCGAGTGGGTGCAATGTCATAAATACTGTGAATAATGTCATAAATAATGAATGTGATGTCGAGTCTAGTGCATGTGACGTCATACATATGCCCAGTGTGATGACACAGGTATGGGATGTGCTGTTATTTGTATAGAAGTTGTGATGTCATATACATTTGATGGGACTTCACATGTAGTGGGTGTGATGGCATGGATACAGTGCAACTGATGTCTTAAATGCAGTAGTGTGATGTGAGGATGAGTGGATATGATGTCATAAAGAGCCCATATGACGGCATACATATATTGGGCATGATGTCATACATAAGGTACTTGTCATCTAACCTTTATAGTGGGTTGGATGGCTCAGATTGATGCAGTATCACAAGTACAAAAGATGTGATTTCATATAACTTTGATGTGAGTTCATATAGAGTGGGGGTGACATCATGAGTACATTGGATGCGATGTCATAAATGTAGTGGTGTGACGTCATAAAGAGGGGATGTGATGGCATATAGAGTACGTATGACATCATACACAGAGAGGGTGTGATGACATGCATATAGCGGTTTTGATGAAAGGATACAGTGGAGATCATGTCATATAGAGTGTGTGTGTGATGTCAGAAAGAGTGGTTGTGCTGTCATCCCAAAAGGGCTCCTGATGTCTCATTAGTGGATATAACGTCATAGACATAGTGAGTGTGATGTCAGAGATAAATTGCGTGTGATTTCACATGCCACTTCAATGTGATGTCATAAAGTGGATGAGACATCATATAGAGTGGGTGTGACGTCATGATTACAGTGGGTGTGATGAAATACTGTGGACATGGAGTCCTAAGAGTGGGGGTGATATCATGAATACACCTGATTTAATGTTTGAAACACTGGGGTGTGATGTCATAAAGAGGGGATATGACGTCATAGACATCATATGACTTCATGCAGTTACTGGGTGTGATGGACTTCGAGTGAGTCTGATATCATCTATATATTGGCTGCAATGACATTGACACAGTGGAAGCGATGTCAGATATAGTGTGTGTGATGTCCAAGAGAATGGGTAGGGAAACCCATATACTGCCTATGATGTCATACCTATGTTTTATATGATAGGCATGCATGCAATGTTTGTGATATCATCGAGAGAATGGTTGTGATAATGCAGTCTAGCGGGTGCAATGTCATAAATACTGTGATTTAATGTCATAAATATTGAATGTGATGTCGAGTCTAGTGCATGTGATGTCGTACATATGCCCAGTGTGATGACACAAGTATGGGATGTGCTGTTATTTGTATAGAAGTTGTGATGTCCTATATAGTGGCTGTGATGGCATGAATACCAGGGGTGTGATGCAATACCGTGGACATGGAGGCGTAAGAGTGGGTGTGATATCATGAATACATCTGATTTGATGTTTGAAGCACTGTGGTGTGATGTCATAAAGAGGGGATATGACATCATAGAGAGCATATGACGTCATGTAGGTACTGGGTGTGATGGGCATAGAGTGGGTGTGATATCATCTGTACAGTGGGTGGAATGACACTGATACAGTGGAAGCCCTATCAGACGTAGTGTGTGAGATGTCCAAGAGAATGGGTAGGGAAACCCATATACTGCGTAAGATGTCATACCTATGTTGGATATGATATGCATGCATGCAATGTGTGTGATATCATCGAGAGAATGGTTGTGATGATGCAGTCGAGTGGGTGCAATGTCATAAATGCTGTGATTTAATGTCATAAATAGTGAAAGTGATGTCGAGTCTACTGCATGTGCTGTCATACATATGCCCAGTGTGATGACACAGGTATGGGATGTGGTGTTATTTGTATAGAAGATGTGATGTCATGTACAGTTGATGGGACTTCACAAATAGTGGGTGTGATGGCATGAATACAGTGCAAGTGATGTCATAAATACAGTGGTGTCATGTGAGAATGAGTGGATATGATGTCATAAAGAGCCCATAGGACGGAATAGATATATTGGGCATGATGTCATACACAAGGTACTTGTCATCTAACCTATACAGTGGGTTGGATGGCTCAGATTGATGTAGTATCACAAGTACAGATGATGTGATTTCATATAGCTTTGATGTGACTTCATATACATTGGGGGAAATGTCATGAGTACATTGGATGTGACGTCATAAATGTAGCGGTGTGACATGATAAAGAGGGGATGTGATGGCATATGGAGTATGTATGACATCATACACATAGAGGGTGTGATGTTATACATATAGCGGTTTTGATGAAAGGATACAGTGGAGATCATGTCAGATAGAGTGTGTGTGATCAGATAGAGTGGTTTTGCTGTCATCCCCACAGGGCTACTGATGTCTCATTAGTGGATATAACGTCAACGACATAGTGAGTGTGATGTCACAGATAAATTGCCTGTGATTTCACACTCAGCTTGGATGTGATGTCATAAACTGAATGAGACATCATATAGAGTGGCTGTGACATCATGATTACAGTGGATGTGATGTCATTCCATGGACATGGAGGCCTAAGAGTGGGGGTGATATCATGAATACACCTGATTTGATGTTTGAAACACTGGGGTGTGATGTCAGAAAGAGGGGATATGACATCATAGAAATCAGATGATGTCAAGCGGGTACTGGGTGTGATGGGCATCGAGTGGGTCTAATATCATCTGTACAGTGGATGGAATGACACTGATACAGTGGAAGTGATGTCAGATGTAGTGTGTGTGATGTCCAAGAGAATGGGTAGGGAAACCCATATACTGCATATGATGTCGTACCTATGTTGGATATGATATGCATACATGCAATGTGTGTGATATCATCGACAGAATGATAGTGATGATGCAGTCGAGTGGGTGCAATGTCATAAATACTGTGATTTAATGTCATAAATAGTGAAATTGATGTTGAGTCTAGTGCATGTGCTGTCATACATATGCCCAGTGTGATGACACAGGTATGGGATGTGCTGTTATGTGTATAGAAGATGTGATGTCGTAAAGAGTGGATTGGACTTCACATATACTAGGTGTGACGGCATGAATACAGTGCAAGTGATGTCATATTTACAGTGTTGTGATGTGAGAAGGAGTGGATATGATGTCATAAAAAGCCCATATGACGGCATAGATATATTAGGCATGATGTCACACATAAGGTACTTGTCATCTAACCTATACAGTGGGTTAGATGGCTCAGATTGATGCAGTATCACAAGTACAGAAGAAGTGATTTCTTATACCTTTGATGTGACTTCGTATACATTGGGTTGACATCATGAGTACATTGGATGTGATGTCATAAATGTAGCGGTGTGACGTCATAAATAGTTGATGTTAAGTCATAGAGAGCACGTGATGTCATGCAGGTACTGGGTGTGAAGGGCATCCAGTGGGTGTGATATCATCTGTACAGTGGGTGAAATGACACTGATGCAGTGGAAGAGATGTCAGATATAGTGTGTGTGATGTCCAAGAGAATGGGTCGGGAAAACCATTTACTGCGTGTGATGTCATACCTATGTTGCATATGATATGCATACATGGAATATGTGTGATATCATCGAGAGAATGGTTGTGATGATGCAGTCGAATCGGTGCAATGTCATAAATATTGTGATTTATTGTCATAAATAGTGAATGGAATGTCGAGTCTAGTGCATGTGATGTCATATATATGCCCAGTGTGATGACACAGGTATGGGACGTGCTGTTATTTGTATAGAGAGGTGATGTCATATACAGTTGATGCGACTTCACATATAGTATGTGTAATGGCATGAATACAGTGCAAGTGTTGTCATAATTACAGTGGTGTGATGTGAGAATGATTTGATATGATGTCATAAAGAGCCCATATGACGGTATATATATATTGGGCACGATGTTATACATAAGGTAATTGCCATCTAACCTATACAGTGGGTTGGATGGCTCAGATTGATGCAGTATCACAAGTACAGAAGATGTGATTTCATATAGCTTTGATGTCACTTCATATATATTGGGGGTGACGTCATGAGTATATTGGATGTGATGTCATAAATGTAGTGGTGTGACATCATAAAGAGGAGATGTGAGGTCATAGAGTGCATATGACATCATGCAGGTACTGGGTGTGATGGGCATCGAGTGGGTCTGATATTATCTGTACAGTGGGTGGAATGACACTGATACAGTGGAAGCGATGTCAGATATAGTGTGTGTGATGTCCAAGAGAATGGGTAGGGAAAACCATATACTGCGTATGATGTCATATCTATGTTGGATATGATATATATGCATGCAATATGTGTAATATCATCGAGAGAATTGTTGTGATGATACAGTCAAGTGGGTGCAATGTCATAAATACTGGGATGTAATGTTATATATCGTGAATGCGATGTCGAGTCTTGTGCAT
This sequence comes from Antilocapra americana, assembly GCA_007570785.1. Classification (NCBI taxonomy): domain Eukaryota; kingdom Metazoa; phylum Chordata; class Mammalia; order Artiodactyla; family Antilocapridae; genus Antilocapra; species Antilocapra americana. The sequence continues at coordinate 4,441 of SRVM01013462.1, forward strand.
GTGATGTCATACATATGCCCAGTGTGATGAGACAGGTATGGGATGTGCTGTTATTTGTATAGTATATGTGATGTCATATACACTTGATGGAACTTCACATATAGTTGGTGTGATGGCATGAATACAGTGCAAGTGATGTCATAAATATAGTGGTGTGATGTGAGAATGAGTGGATATGACGTCATAAAGAGCCCATATGACGGCCTAGATATATTGGGCACGATGTCATACATAAGGTACTTGTCATCTAACATATTCAGTGGGTTGGATGGCTCACATTGATGCAGCATCACAAGTACAGAAGATGTGATTTCATATAGCTTTGATGTGACTTCATATACATTGGGGGAGAGGTCATGAGTATATTGGATGTGATGTCATAATTGTAGCAGTGTGACGTCATAAAGAGGGGATGTGACGTCATAGAGAGCATAAGATGTCATGCAGATACTGGAGGTGATGGGCATCGAGTGGGCGTGATATCATGTGTAGAGTGGGTGAAATGACACTGATACAGTGGAATCGATGTCAGATATAGTGTGTGTGATGATCAATAGAATATGTTGGGAAACCCATATACTGCGTATGATGTCATACCTGTGTTGGATATGATATGCATACATGCATTGTGTGTAATATCATCTAGAGAATGGTTGTGATGTTGCAGTCGAGTGGGTGCAATGTCAAAAATACTTGGATTTAATGTCATAAATAGTGAATGTGATGTCGAGTCTAGCGCATGTGATGTCATACATATGCCCAGTGTGATGACACAGGTATGGGATGTGCTGTTATTTGTATAGAAGATGTGATGTCATATACAGTGGCTGTGATGGCATGAATACAGTGCAAGTGATGTCATAAATACAGTGGTGTGATGTGAGAAGGAGTGGATATGATGTCATAAAGAGCCTATACGACGGCATAGATATATTGGGCACGATGTCATACATAAGGTACTTGTCATCTAACCTATACAGTGGGTTGGATGGCTAAGATTGATGCAGTATCATAAGTAGAGAAGATGTGATTTCATATAATTTTGATGTGACTTCATACACATTGGGGGTGACGTCATGAGTACATTGGATGTGATGTCATAAATTTAGCGGTGTGACATCATAAAGAGGGTATGTGATGGCATATAGAGTACGTATCACATCACACACATAGAGGGTGTGATGTCATACATATAGCGGTTTTGATGAAAGGATACAGTGGAGATCATGTCAGATAGAGTGTGTGTGATGTCAGATAGAGTGATTGTGCTGTCATCCCCACAGGGCTCCTGATGTCTCATTAGTGGATATAACGTCATAGACATAGTGAGTGTGATGTAACAGATAAATTGACTGTGATTTCACACGCAGCTTGGAAGTGATGTCATAAAGTGGATGAGACATCATATAGATTGGGTGTCTCTCATGATTACAGTGGGTGTGATGTCATACCATGGACATGGAGACCTAAGTGTGGGGGTAATATCATGAATACATGTGATTTGGTGTTTGAAACACTGGGGTGTGATGTCATAAAGAGGGGATATGATGTCATAGAGAGCGTATGACATCATGCACGTACTGGGTGTGATGGACATAGAGTGGGTGTGATATCATCTGTACAGTGGGTGGAATGACACTGATACAGTGGAAGCGATGTCAGATATAGTGTGTGTGATGTCCAAGAGAATGTGTAGGGAAACCCATATACTGCATATGATGTCATACCTATGTTGGATATGATATGCATACATGCAATGTGTGTGATATCATCGAGAGAATGGTTGTGATGATGCAGTCGAGGGGGTGCAATGTCAAAATTACTGTGATTTCATGACATAAATAGTGAATGTGATGTCGAGTCTAGTGCATGTGATGTCATACATATGCCCAGTGTGATGACACAGGTATGGGATTTGCGGTTATTTGTATAGAAGATGTGATGTCATATACAGTCAGTGGGACTTCACATATAGTGGGTGTGATGGCATGAGAACAGGGCAAGAGATGTCATAATTACAGTGGTGTGATGTGAGAATGAGTGGATATGATATCATAAAAAGCCCATATGACGGCATAGATATATTGGGCACGATATCATACATAAGGTACTTGTCATCTAACCTATACAGTGGGTTGGATGGCTCAGATTGATGCAGCATCACCAGTACAGAAGTTGTGATTTCATATAGCTTTGATGTGACTTCATATACATTGGGGGTGACGTCATGAGTACATTGGATGTGATGTCATAAATGTAGCGGTGTGACGTCATAAAGAGGGGATGTGATGGCATATAGAATACGTATGACATCATACACATAGAGGGTGTGATGTCATACGTTTAGCAGTTTTGATGGAAGGATACAGTGGAGATCATGTCAGATAGAGTGTTTGTGACGTCAGATACAGTGGTTGTGGTGTCATCCCCACATTGCTCCTGATGTCTCATTCGTGGATATAATGTCATAGACATACTGAGTGTGATATCACAGAGAAATTGCCTGTGATTCACACGCAGCTTGGATATGATGTCATAAAGTGGATGAGACATCATATAGAGCGGTTGTGACGACATGATTACAGAGGATGTGATGTCATACAGTGGACATGGAGTCCCAAGAGTGGGGGTGATATCATGAATACACCTGATTTGATGTTTGAAACACTGGGGTGTGATGTCATAAAGAGGGGATATGACGTCATAGAGAGCATATGACGTCATGCAGGTACTGGGTGTGATGGGCATCGAGAGGGTGTGATATCATCTCTACAGTGGGTGGAATGAGACTGATACAGTGGAAGCGATGTCAGATATAGTGTGTGTGATGTCCAAGAGAATGGGTAGGGAAACCCATATACTGCGTATGATGTCATACCTATATTGGATATGATATGCATGCATGCAGTGTGTGTGATATCATCGAGAGAATGGTTGTGATGATGCAGTCGAGTGGGTGCAATGTCATAAATATTGTGATTTAATGTCATAAATAGTGAATGTGATGTCGAGTCTAGTGCATGTGATTTCATGCATATGCCCAGTGTGATGACACAGGTATGGGTTGTGCTGTTATTTGTATAGAAAATGTGATGTCATATACAGTTGATGGGACTTCACATATATTGAGTGTGATGGCATGAATACAGTGCAAGTGATGTCATAAATAAAGTTGTGTGATATGAGAATGAGTGGATATGATGTCATAAAGAGCCCATAGGACGGAATAGATATATTGGGCACGATGTCATACATAAGGTACTTGTCATCTTACGTATAAAGTGGGTTGGATGGCTCAAATTGATGCAGCATCACAAGTACAGAAGTTGTGATTTCATATAGCTTTCATGTGACTTCATATACATTGGGGGTGACGTCATGAGTACATTGAATGTGATGTCATAAATGTAGCGGTGTGATGTCATAAAGAGGGGATGTGATGGCATATAGAGTACGTTTGACATCATAAACTTAGAGGGTGTGATGTCGTACATATAACGGTTTTGATGAAAGGATACAGTGGAGATCATGTCAGACAGAGTTTGTGTGATGTCAGATACAGTGGCTGTGCTGTCATACCCACAGGACTACTGATGTCTCATTAGTGGATATAACGTCATAGACATAGTGAGTGTGATATCACACATAAATTTCCTGTGATTTGACACTCAGCTTGGATGTGATGTAATAAAGTGGATGAAACATCATATAGAGTGGGTGTGACATCATGATTACAGTGGATGTGATGTCATACCGTGGACATGGAGTCCTAAGAGTGGGGGTGATATCAGGAATACACCTGATTTGATATTTGACACACTGTGGTGTGATGTCATAAAGAGGGGATATGATGTCATAGAGAGCATATGACGTCATGCAGGTACTGGGTGTGATGCGCATCGAGTGAGTGTGATATAATCTCTACAGTGGGGGGAAAGACACTGATACAGAGGAAGCGATGTCAGATATAGTGTGTGTGATGTCCAAGAGAATGGGTAGGGAAACCCATATACTGCGTATGATGTCATACCTATGTTGGATATGATATGCATGCAAGCAATGTGTGTGACATCATCGAGAGAATGGTTGTGATGATGCAGTAGAGTTGGTGAAATGTCATAAATACTGTGATTTAATGTCATAAATAGTGAATGTGATGTCGAGTCTAGTGCATGTGATGTCATACATACGCACAGTGTGATGACACAGGTATAGTATGTGCTGTTATTTGTATAGAAGATGTGATGTCATATACAGTTGATGGGACTTCTCATATATTGGGTGTCATGGCATGAATAAAGTGCAAATGATGTCATAAATACAGTGGTGTGATGTGAGAATGAGTGGATATGATGTCATAAAGAGCCGATATGACAGCCTAGATATATTGGTCACGATGTCATACATAAGGTACTTGTCATCTAACCTATAGAGTGGTTTGGATGGCTCAGATTGATGCAGCATCACAAGTACAGAAGATGTGATTTCATGTAGCTTCTATGTGACTTCATATACATTGGGGGTGACGTCATGAGTACATTGGATGTGATGTCATAAATGTAGCGGTGTGACGTCATAAAGAGGAGATGTGATGGCATATAGAATACGTATGGCATCATACACATAGAAGGTGTGATGTCATACTTATAGCGGTTTTGATGAAAGGATACAGTGGAGATCATGTCAGATAGAGTGTGTGTGATGTCAGATAGAGTGGTTGTGCTTTCATCCCCACAGGGCTACTGATGTCTTATTAATGAATATAATGTCATAGACATAGTGAGTGTGATATCACAGCGAAATTGCCTGTGATTCACACTAAGCTTCGCTGTGATGTCATAAAGTGGATGAGACATCATATAGAGTGGGTGTGACGTCATGTTTACAGTGGATGTGATGTCATACCGTGTACATGAAGTCCTAAGAGTGGGGTTGATATCATGAATACACCTGATTTGATGTTTGAAACACTGGGGTGTGATGTCAAAAGAGGGGAGATGACGTAATAGAGAGCATATGATGTCATACAGGTAGTGGGTGTGATGGGCAAGGAGTGGGTGTGATATCATCTGTACAGTGGGTGGAATGACACTGATACAGTCGAAGCGATGTCAGATATAGTGTGTGTGATGTCCAAGAGAATGAGTTGGGAAACCCATATACTGCATATGATGTTATACATATATTGGATATGATATGCATACATGCAATGTGTGTGATATCATCGAGAGAGTGGTGGTGTTGATGCAGTCGAGTGGGTGCAATGTCATACATACTGTGATTTAATGTCATAAATAGTCAATGTGATGTTGAGTCTAGTGCATGTGATGTCGTACATATGCCCAGTGTGATGACACAGGTATGGGATGTGCTCTAATTTGTTTAGAAGCTGTGATGTAATACACAGTTGATGGGACTTCACATATATTGGGTGTGATAGCATGAATACAGTGCAAGTGATGTCATAAATACAGTGGTGTGATGTGAGAATGAGTGGATATGATGTCATAAAGAGCCCATATGAGGCCATAGATACATTGGGCACGATGTCATACATAAGGTACTTGTCATCTAACATATAAAGACTGTTGGATGGCTCAGATTGATGCAGTATCACAAGTACAGAAGATGTGATTTCATATAGCTTTGGTGTGACTACATATACATAGGGGGTGACGTCATGAGTACGTTGGATGTGACGTTATAAATGTAGTGGTGTGAGGTCATAAAGAGGCTATGTGATGGCATATAGAGTACGTATGACATCATAAACATAGAGGGTGTGATATCATACGTATACCGATTTTGATGAAAGGATACAGTGGAGATCATGTCAGATAGAGTGTGTGTGATGTCAGATAGAGTGGTTGTGCTGTCATCCCCACAGGGCTCCTGATGTCTCATTAGGGGATATAACGTCATAGACATAGTGAGAGTGATGTCACAGATAAATTGCCTGTGATTTCACACGAAGCTTGGAAGTGATGTCATAAAGTGGATGAGGCATTATATAGAGTGGGTGTGACGTCATGATTAGAGTGGATGTGATGTCATACCGTGGACATGGAGTCCTAAAAGTGGGGGTGATATCTTGAATACACCTGATTTGATGTTTGAAACACTGGGGTGTGATGTCATAAAGAGGGGATATGACGTCATAGAGAGCATATGACGTCATGCAGGTACTGGGTGTGATGGGCATCGAGAGGGTGTGATATCATCTCTACAGTGGGTGGAATGACACTGATACTGTGGAAGCGTTGTCAGATATAGTGTGTCCGATGTCCAAGAGAATGGGTAGGGAAACCCATATACTGCGTATGATGTCATACCTATGTTGGATATGATATGCATGCATGCAATGTGTGTGATATCATCGAGAGAATGGTTGTGATGATGCAGTCGAGTGGGTGCAATGTCATAAATTCTGTGATTTAATGTCAAAAATAGTGAATGTGACGTCGAGTCTAGTGCATGTGATGTCATACATATGCCCAGTGTGATGACACAGGTATGGGATGTGCTGTTATTTGTATAGAAGATGTGATGTCATATACAGTTGATGGGACTTCACATATATTGAGTGTGATGGCATGAATACAGTGCAAGTGATGGAATAAATATAGCGGTGTGATGTGAGAATGAGAGGATATGATGTCATAAAGAGCCCATATGACGGCATAGATATATTGGGCACGATGTCATACATAAGGTACTTGTCATCTAACCTATACAGTGGGTTGGATGGCTCAGATTGATGAAGCATCACAAGTACAGAAGATGTGATTTCATATAGTTTTGATGTGACTTCATATACATTGGGGGTGACGTCCTGAGTACATGGTTGTGATGTCATAAATGTAGCGGTGTGATGTCATAAAGAAGGGATGTGATGGCCTATAGTGTATGTATGACATCGTACACATAGAGGGTGTGATGTCATACGTATAGCGGTTTTGATGAAAGGATACAGTGGAGATCATGTCAGATAGAGTGTGTGTGTTGTCAGATAGAGTGGTTGTGCTGTCATCCCCACAGGGCTCCTGATGTCTCATTAAGGGATATAACGTCATAGACATAGTGAGAGTGATGTCACAGATAAATTGCCTGTGATTTCACAAGCAGATTGGAAGTGATGTCATAAAGTGGATGAGACACCATATAGAGTGGGTGTGACGTCATGATTACAGAGGGTGTGATGTCATACCGTGAACATGGAGTCCTAAGAGTGGGTGTGATATCATGAATACACCTGATTTGATGTTTGAAACACTGGGGTGTGATGTCATAAAGAGGGGACACGACGTCATAGAGAGCATATGACATCATGCAGGTACTGGGTGTGATGGGCATCTAGTGGGTGTGATATCATCTGTACAGTGGGTGGAATGACACTGATACAGTGGAAGCGATGTCAGATATAGTGTGTTTGATGTCCAAGACAATGGGTAGGGAAACCCATATACTGCGTATGATATTATAACTATGTTGGATATGATATGCATGCAAGCAATGTGTGTGATACCATCGAAAGAATGGTTGTGATGATGCAGTCGAGTGGGTGCAATGTCATAAATACTATGATTTAATGTCATAAATAGTGAATGTGATGTCGAGTCTAGTGCATGTGATGTCATACATATGCCCAGTGTGATGACACAGGTATTGGATGTGCTGTTATTTGTATAGAAGATGTGATGTCATATACAGTAGATGGGACTTCACATACAGTGGGTGTGATGGCATGAATACAGTGCAAGTGATGTCATATATACAGTGGTGTGATGTGAGAATGAGTGGGTATGATGTCATAAAGAGCCCATATGACGGCATAGATATATTGGACACGATATCATACGTAAAGTACTTGTCATCTAACATATACTGTGGGTTGGATGGCACAGAGTGATGCAGCATCACAAGTACAGAATATGTGATTTCATATAGCTTTGATGTGACTTCATATACATTGGGGGTGACGTCATGAGTACATTGGATGTGATGTTATAAATGTAGAAGTGTGACGTCATAAAGAGGGCATGTGATGGCATATAGAGTACGTTTGACATCATAAACATAGAGGGTGTGATGTCATACATATAACGGTTTTGATGAAATGATACAGTGGAGATCATGTCAGATAGAGTGTGTGTGATGTCAGATAAAGTGGTTGTGCTGTCATCCCCACAAGGCTCCTGATGTCTCATTAGTGGATATAACGTCATAGACATAGTGAGTGTGATATCACAGATAAATTGCCTGTGATTTCACATGCAGATTGGAAGTGATGTCATAAAGTGGATGAGACACCATATAGAGTGGGTGTGACGTCATGATTACAGAGGGTGTGATGTCATACCGTGGACATGGAGTCCTAAGAGTGAGTTTGATATCATGAATACACCTGATTTGATGTTCGATACACTGGGGTGTGATGTCATAAAAAGGGGATATGACATCAGAGATAGCATATGATGTCATACAGGTACTGGGTGTAATGGGCATAGAGTTGGTGTGATATCATCTGTACAGTGGGTGGAATGACACTGATACAGTGGAAGCGATGTCAGATATAGTGTGTGTGATGTCCAAGAGAATGGGTAGGGAAACCCATATACTGCACATGATGTCATACCTATGTTGCATATGATATGCATGCATGCAATGTTTGTGATATCATCGAGAGAATGGTTGTGATTATGCAGTCGAGTGGGTGCAATGTCATAAATGCTGTGATTTAATGTCATAAATAGTGAATGTGATGTCGAGTCTAGTGCATGTGATGTCATACATTTGCCCAGTGTGATGACACAGGTATGGGATGTGCTGTTATTTGAATAGAAGATGTGATGTCATATACACTTGATGGGACTTCACATATAGTGGATGTGATGGCATGAATACAGTGCAAGTGATGTCATAAATACAGCGGTGTTATGTGAGAGTGAGTGGATATGATGTCATAAAGAGCCCATATGACAGCATAGATATATTGGGCACGATGTAATACATAAGGTACTTCTCATCTAACCTATACCCTGAGTTGGATGGCTCAGATTGATGCAGGATCACAATTACAGAAGATGTGATTTCATATAGCTTTGCTGTTACTTCATGTACATTGGGGTTGACATCATGAGTACATTGGATGCGATGTCATAAATGTAGTTGTGTGACGTCAAAAAGAGGGGAGGTGATGGCATATAGAGTCCATATGACATCATACACATAGAGGGTGTGATGTCATACATATAGCGGTTTTGATGAAAGGATACAGTGGAGATCATGTCAGATAGAGTGTGTGTGATGTCAGATAGAGTGGTTGTGCTGCCATCCCCACAGGGCTCCTGATGTCTCATTAGTGGATATAACGTCATAGACATAATGAGTGTGATGTCACAGATAAATTGCCTGTGATTTCACACACAGCTTGGTAGTGATGTCATAAAGTGGATGAGACATCATACAGAGTGGGTGTGACGTCATGATTTTAGTGGATTTGATGTCATAGGATGGACATGGACTCCTAAGAATGGGTGGGATATCATGAATACACCTGATTTGATGTTTGAAACACTGGGGTGCGATATCATAAGACGGGATATGACGTCATAGAGAGCATATGAGGTCATGCAGGTACTGGGTGTGATGGGCATGGAGTGGGTGTGATACCATGTGTACAGTGGGTGGAATGACACTGGTACAGTGGAAGCGATGTCAGATATAAAGTGTTTGATGTCCAAGAGAATGGGTAGGGAAACCCATATACTGCATCTAATGTCATACCTATGTTGGATATGATATGCATGCATGCAATGTGTATGATATCATCGACAGAATGGTTGTGGTGATGCAGTCGAGTGGGTCGAATGTCATAAATACTGTGATTTAACCTCATAAAAAGTGAATGTGATGTCGAGTCTAGTGCATGTGATGTCATACATATGCCCAGTGTGATGACACAGGTATGGGGTGTGCTGTTATTTGTATAGAATTGTGATGTCATATACAGTGAATGGGACTTCACATCTTGTGCATGTGATGGCGAGAAAACAGTGCAAGTGATGTCATAAATACAGTGGTGTCATGTGAGGATGAATGGATATGAAGTCATAAAGAGCCCATATGACGGCATAGATATATTGGGCACGATGTCATACATATGGAACTTGTCATCTAACCTATACAATGAGTTTGATGGCTCAGATTGATGCAGTATCACAAGTACAGAAGATGTGATTTCATATAGCTTTGATGTGACTTCATATACATTGGGGGTGACATCATGAGTACATTGGATGTTATGTTATAAATGTAGTGGTGTGGCGTCATAAATAGGGGATGTGATGGCATAGAGAGTATGTATGACATCATGCACATAATAGGTGTGATGTCATACGTATCGTGGTTTTGATGAAAGGATACCGTGGAGATCATGTCAGATAGAGTGGGTGTGATGTCATAAAGAGTGGTTGTGCTGTCATCCCCACAGGGCTCCTGATGTCTCATTAGTGGATATAACGTCTTAGACATAGTGAGTGTGATGTCACAGATAAATTGCCTGTGATTTCACACACAGCTTGGATGTGATGTCATGAAGTGGATGAGACATCGTATAGAGTGGGTGTGATGTCATGATTACAGTGGATGTGATGTCATACGATGGACATGAAGTCCTAAGTGTGGGTATGATATCCTGAATACACCTGATTTGATGTTCGAAACACTGGGGTGTGATGTCATAAAGAGGGGATATGACGTCATTGAGAGCATATGACGTCATGCAGGTACTGGGTGTGAACGGCATCGAGTGGGTGTGATATCATCTGCACAGTGGGTGGAATGACACTGATACAGTGGAAGCGATATCATATATAGTATGTGTGATGTCCAAGAGAATGGGTAGGGAAACCCATATACTGCGTATGATGTCATACATATATTGGATATGATATGCATACATGCAATGTGTGTGACATCATCGAGAGAGTGTTTGTGCTGATGCAGTCGAGTGGCTGCACTGTCATACATAATGTGATTTAATGTCATAAATAGTGAATGTGATGTCCAGTCTAGTGCATGTGATGTCATTCATATACCCAGTGTGATGACACAGGTATTGGATGTGCTGTAATTTGTATAGAAGATGTGATGTCATAGAGAGTTGATGGGAGTTCACATATAGTGGGTGTGGTGGCATGAGTACAGTGCAAGTGGTGTCATAAATACAGTTGTGTTATATGAGAATGAGTGGATATGTTGTCATAAAGAGCCCATGTTACGGCATAGATTCATTGGGAAAGATATCATACATAAGGTACTTTTCATCTAACCTATAGAGTGGGTTTGATGGCTCAGATTGATGCAGTATCACAATTACAGAAGATGTGATTTCATATAGCTTTGATGTGACTTCATATACATTGGGGGTGACGTCATGAGTACATTGGCTCTGATGTCATAAATATAGTCGTGTGACGTCATAAAAAGTGGATGTGAGGGCATATAGAGTACGTATGACATCATACACATAGAGGGCTGATGTCATACGTATAGTTGTTTTGATGAAAGGATACAGTGGAGACGCTGACAGATAGAATGGGTGTAATGTCAAATAATGTGGTTGTACTGTCATCCACACAGGGCTCCTGATGTCTCATTAGTGGATATAACGTCATAGACATAGTTAGTGTGATGTCACAGATAAATTGCCTGTGATTTCACACGCAGCTTGGATGTGATGTCATAAAGTGGATGATACATCATATAGAGTGGGTGTGACGTCATGATTACAGTGGATGTGATGTCCTACCATGGACATGGAGTCCTAAGAGTGGGTGTGATATCATGAATACACCTGATTTGATGTTTGAAACACTGGAGTGTGATGTTATAAAAAGGGGATATGACGTCATATAGAGCATATGATATCATACAGGTACTGGGTGTGATGGGCATAGAGTGGGTGTGATATCATCTGTACCGTGTGTGGAATGACACTGATACAGTTGAAGAGATGTCAGATATAGAGTGTGTGATGTAAAAGAGAATGGGTAGGGAAACCCATATACTGCATATGATGTCATACATATATTGGATATGATATGCATACATGTAATGTGTGTGATATCATCGAGACAGTGGTTGTGATGATGCATTCCAGTGTTGTGGCCCGGCCGGCTGACGCGATCAGCCAGAGTCATTACGCTCAGAACACTCCAAGCCTGCTGCCATATAAGGCGCTGATTACGTGCCAGCTATACATTCGGCTGCAGATCACCAAAAACATCATGCGGCGAACATATATCCAACAGGCCAGTCGCCCACAAGACCCGTATTCCTTACATGCCCATCAGAACTCCCCTCTCCCTTTTCCCACTCCTTCCCCTCCTCCCCATATATAATCGCCTTACTCTCAATTAAGTTTTGCAGCTTGATAAGAACCTTCTTCTTGCTGCCGTTCTTCGCACCTCTTATCCCACCCCCCTTTCATCCGTTTTCAGGTGTATTCGGAGCTCATGTTGATTGCTCTGCGGGCGAGAACGACTGCGCCCAGCTAGTGGCCTGAGCAAGTGGCACCCAACGTGGGGCCCGAAAACCGCTTGGACAGACCTCCGTCCCCGTTGACCAGTCCCAGCAAGGAGCACCACGATTAACCGCTCGTGAGACGACTCCGGAGAGAGTCCCCCCCCCTCGAAGGCAGCATTCGGTCATGTAAGAATTAATCATGGGACAAGCATGTTCAAAAGATTATGTTTTTATTAGCCAGCTTAAAAAATCCCTCAAGGTGCGAAGAATTCGGGTTTGTAAAAAAGATTTAGCTTCGTTTTTTCATTTTATTTTTAAGACCTGCCCCTGGTTCCCTCAAGAGGGTACTATCGACACTCGTATCTGGAATCATGTCGGAGATTGCCTTAATGACTATTATCGTGTCTTTGGTCCCCAGAGTGTGCCTATCACCACCTTTAACTACTACAATCTTATAAAAGATATTCTCACCAACCAGGGCCATACCCCAGACATTCATCACCTTTGTCAGGAAGGACAAAGAATCCTTTCCCGCCACTCCCGTCCCCCCTCTAGAGCGTCCTCTACCCAAGATCTTCTACAAAGCGACCCCATACACCCAAATAACTCCAGCACCACTACTGTTACTCGCCCCCCTCACGGGCCCTCTCAAACTGTCCCTCGATTTCTATCAATATTGAGACAAATCCAAATCTTACTGCTATATACCCCGATCTTAAAGACCTAAAAGGAATAACCAGCATGGACTCAGATGATCAGCTGCCCCCTGCTGACCGAGCTAATCTAGAAGATGAAGGAGCCCACTATAACGGCCCTGACTGGCCTCCCTCCTCCTCTGCCCCTGCAGTTCCCGCCACAGCTGCTGTTTTAAACAAGCCCATGCTTAATGCCTCTCAACCGCCGCCCGCTTCCTTGCCTCCGCCCTGTTCAGCCGCCATCTTACACAGCTCTGCGCTCCCGCCGTTTGTGCCAACGCCAAATTTTCCAACCCACCCAGTTACGCCCACCGCTCCCAACAGAGCCCGCCTTCCAGCTCCTATTCTGCATAACACTGAGCCACCACCCATCAACCAAACTCCCCTCCCCCAAACAACTTCCCTTCAAGAAGCCCTGATTTTCATCCGAGATGTTAAAGTGGTAGCCAAAGAACTCGCCGACCTGACTGTCTCCGA
>SRVM01013465.1:0-26073 GCA_007570785.1 Antilocapra americana
CCCCCCCCCCCAATGCTAGACCCTGTGCTCTGCAATAAGAACAGCCACCACAATGAGAAACCCTTGCAACTAGAGAGTAGCCCCCTCTTGCTTCAACTAGAGAAAAGGCCAGGAAGCAATGAAGACCCAGCACAGCCAAATAAACAATTGCATGGGAAAACCCCTGCATGGACACAGATTTTTTTAACTTGTAAGTCATCCCAGGGGTATCTCTGTCCTAGAAAATGCTTGTTCCAGCTGACAACCCATCAGGGTCTGTGAGTCAATCAATGGGGCCCAATTATTCTTTTTCCATTGATTCATCCTGCTCTCACCTCTGTTGACCCTTCACTTTAATTCAAGCGTGTGCCTTCAGCTGAATATGAATTAGTCCTGGCCTCTTTACAACCACATGGAGAACATCATCTGCTTGAAATTACTAAAGACTCAGAATTGGCGAGCCCTGAGTTTGGACAGGACTCTGTATATCATGTTGAAGCTGTCTGCCCCTACCAAATTTTCTGAGGCTTTTTATACCCACAGTGTAGATGGTCTCTATCATTAAGGAGATTTTACATTTGAATCACGAGACTCCACCCCCATGACCATTGTAGATTGAATCAGGACTGAACAAGTGACTCAAGTCAAGCTAATCTAGTAATGTCAATAGTGTCTCAGATTGTGGGGAAAGTGATCAAACTAAAGAAAAAAAAAAGAAACAGAGTTCAGAGCTGAGTCATAACAGGGGGCATGGCTTGGAGCTTATTTCATTTCCTCCCCCTCCTGCCCCCTGCAGCCTTAGTGCTCAAATTTTCCTTGGATGCAATGAGAGCTTAATTCTTTCCCAAATCCCCCTCTAATCTGAGCTAACCATGAAGGTTCTGTTTACTTTTCAATCAAGAGGATGCCTTCTAGGTATACCACATTGTTCAGCTACTCAATCTGCTTGAAATCAAGTGTTCATGTCATTTTCTTGCATACCATTCAAATAAGAATCTCACTACTTCTCCAGGCAACCCATCTCATATTGGTCAACTCCACTTCTTCGAAGGTTCGTTTTGATTGTCTATCAGAAAGTGTACCATTTTATCCCAGGTTTGCCATTCTGGACTACTCAGAACAAGTCCAAACATGTGTGTGCCTTTATTGTTCCCCCACCCACCCACTGCCAAAGCCAAAGTAATATTGTGCATCGGTTTAAAAAAAGATCACATTTTATATAAACCTTATGGAAACGGTCTACTCTCTCTCCACAAGACAGCCCTCCAACACCTCAAAGATGGGAACCATCCAGTATTCTTTTTTGAGCTGGGAACATTGAGTTCTTTCAGTTGTTGCTCACATAGGACATAATAGTCTCAGAAGTTTCCCCAGACTTGATTCACAGTTGTTCTTCCCTGATGTACAGACAGGTCATGTGTCATGAGCAAGTTCAAGATTGAAGCAAGAATGCAGGGTGGTAAATAAAATCTCATGGGTGTAACCAAGAGGATGTGCTGGGGCAAAAGAGTGAATATAGACTTGGGAGGGTGTTTGAAGGCGGCAGACCTCATAGGATGGAGGAGTGTTAAGAATCTGCATGCCTGCTTCAGAAATCCTAAGAGCTGGAAGCTCGTGTGTTGAGAGTAAAACACCAGGAGGAATTGTCATGGAGGGAGAGAATGGAAGAAAGTCCTGACCCAAATCAAAAAGGGGACCAGAGCCAGGATATGAATGGTGTGGATGAGACATTCTCTACTGGTACATCTCTTAGGATTCCTACCTACCCTCCATCCAGGGTACAACAAGTTCCTAACTTGCCTGGGGAGTGATTTCCATTGCAGAGGGGCAGGGGAATTGCTATTTTTGAATCAAATTCTGATAAAGACATGGAATGGTAACGTGGGAGTAACTGTCCATGGAAATTTGTGAGTGGAAGCAAAGGAGAATCTGGCATAGCCAGGCACTGATTCCACCCTTGAAAATACAGCCATTCAGGAAGAAGTCAAAATGCAAGGCTGGTTTTTCTGTAGTAAAATATCCCAATGAGAAAAGTAATGCAGAAGGGACAAAAGAAACCATCATGGTTATAAATCAATATTTGGGCAAACTATGGGAGATGGTGAGGAACAGGGAGGCCTGGCATGCTGCTGTCCATTGTGTCGCAAAGAGGTGGGCAATACTTGGGGACTGAACAACAGCAACATAAATGAATATCAGGAACCTAGCTTACGAGAGTTTAAAAATAATGGTCACCAAAATCTGACCAAAGAACACATGATCCAGTGTATGAAAGATGGCCTACCTGCAGTCTTTAGTTTCCCGACCACTGCCTTAGATAAAGGGATGCACCCTCCATGTCCCTGATACATTTCACAGCTTTTCTCCAAGCCTTCTGGAACACAGATTAGAAGGTTAGCCCTCTTAGATCATGGAGGCAAAAGCAACAATCTAGGAATGGGGCAGCCACAAGTTAGAAGGAGCCTGGGCCCCACAGGTCTTTGTAGAGCAAGATTGCAATTACAGTGCAAACTTTATGTGAGTGAAGAAGAATATATATGTTGTACATGTCGTATATGAGGTCTCTGTCATACACACCCTGCCACTGGAGAAGAAGAGCAAGACAGGCAGGAAGAGCAACTTTGCCTTTTCCCTGTGGGGTTCTTGATGAACAAATGGAAACAAGACCAAATGGAAGGAACTTCCTGGTTGTCCACTGGGCTTCCCCTGCAGGGGCAAAACTTCAATCCTAGTTCAAGATATTAAGATCCTATAGACTTCCCAATGCAGCCAAAAATGGTAATAAAAATAAAAATGAAAGAACAAGGAAGAGGTAACATTATGAGGACTGTTTGGAACAGATTTCAAGTTCTCCTATAAGGTTATGTGCTGTTTGACTTCTCTCCAAACAGTCCCCTTCTATATCTTTTCAAGATGGGGCTCATTTTTCTTTTATTTGTTATTCATTTATTTACTTTTCAACCATACCTTACAGCTTACAGGATCTTTGTTCCCCAACCAGGAATTAGACCTAGCTTGGTGGTGAAAGCACCAAGTCCTAACCACTTGGTCCACCAGGGAATTCCCCAGATGGGACTGATTTTTCGTATAGATGAAGGAGACAGGCAATTGGAGGAGATCACAACCCACTCCAGTATTCTTGCCTGGGAAATCCCATGGCAAGAAGAGCCTCATGAGTTACAGCCCATGGAGCTACAGAGAGTTGTACACAGCCGAGCAATGGAGCAGACACAAGATAGGCAATAAAGAGAGCTTGTGTGTCCAACTCTTTGCGAGCCCGCCAGGGTCTTCTGTCCATGGGATTTCCCAGGCAAGAATACTGGAGTGGATAGCCATCCTCTTCTCCAGGAGATCTTCCCCACCAAGAGATGGAATCTTGGTCTCCTGCTCTGCAGGTGGATTCTTTACCATCTGAGCTGCCAGGGAAGGCTTTTGAAGCTACTACTAACAGCTCACTTACTACATATGAGCTGTTTAAGCTATTCTGCGCCAGCTGACAAAGACAAATTTTGTTTTCCCAAGCAAATTTTTGTTTTGCTTCCAAGAAAAAAAGATAAATTATTTAGGGATGAGGTGGAAATTCGCTTTGTGAATTAATGATCGCTTTTATCTCCTGAAACTTGGTTTGTCAGTAACATTCCTTTCTACTTATAGAGATGGTGTTTGTTTATATTCTAAGCAATCTACTTTTTTTCAAAGCCAATGCCTACCTTAGAGGAGAAATGAACTGTATCAAAGCACACAACTTTCAAAGGTTCTTTTCTTCCACAGTGACTCAGAGTGAAGTATCTCTAATCTCCTTTATTGGGACCTGGGGAAGGCTGGGTTTTGCAATGTCAGCTTTTCTGAGCTAGAATGTCGCCAAACACTGGAGGCTGGCTCCAGGGTCATCTTGGTAAGAACAGAACCCTACGTAAGAAAATTTAGTGGCTGGTAGTGGAAAGGAGGTGACCTGTCTGCTGAAACATTTCATCATTCAGTGAATCATTATCATCTACCTAAGCTATAATGAATTCCAGGAAGCACAAGTCAGCAGCTCTCAACACATCAGTGGGTTTATCCCTTGTGAGTGTGTCACAGTCATTTACTGTTGTTGTTCAGTCGCTAAGTCATGTCCAACACTTTGCAACCCCATGGACAGCAGCATGCCAGGTTTCCTTGTCCTCCACTATCTCCCAGAGATAGTTTAAACTCATGTCCATTGAGTCGATGATGCCATCCAATGATCTCATCCTCTGTTTCCCCTTCTTGTCCTACCCTCAGTCTTTCCCAGCATCAGGGTCTTTTCCAATGAGTTGGCACTTTGTATCAGGTAAGCAAAGTATTGGAGCTTCAGTTTCAGCATCAGTCCTTCCAATGAATATTAAGGGTTGATTTCCTATATGATTGACTGGTTGGATCTCCTTGAATCCTAAAGACTCTCAAGAGCCTCCTCCAGAATATTTATGTATTGGTTTTCTTACAATAGTGGAAGTACTGGAGTTTATGAACAATTTACCTTTTTAATAAAAAATATATAAGTCAGAGCAGTGTTTTACTCAGAGTTCATTTGGTTGCAAGCCACAGAAAACAAAGAAACAGTTCCAGAGAAAAGGGGAGGATGAACTCTCTCTCTGGGAAGTTTCAGGAGGACAGCCCCAGGCAGCGGGACTCAGTGATGGTCCAAGATTCTCTCTGTGCATCTCGGCCCCTGCTTTTTGTTGTGCTTGTGTCTTCCCGTGTACATGGTGACTTCCTGCTATAGAACTGGCTTTCTCCATAAGGCTGGGATCCTGACCATTGGAAACTCATGGATTCACATGGAAGCTTACTTGCCCCCTTGACAGCTCATTGGGGATATAAAAAGGGGGCAAATCTCCAAGAGTGTGATTGACCCTTTGGGGTCACGTGCCCTCCTCCAGGCCAGTCACTAAGGGCTGGAAGGTGGGATATGATCATTGGTCCAGTCTGGCACTTTTCCCTACTCCCAAATCTATCACTGTGACTGAGAAGGCAGAAGATGGCAGCTTCTGTTCGGACAGAATGGGTGGAGGCAGGGGGTTGAGCAATTCCCCTCAAGAACGGGGAGTTTTGTCCCCTGAAGAAAGGCAGCTGTTCTTCCCAAGTATCTGTAAGGACTTGCAATGCTGCATATCTTTAAGAGGTCTGAGAGGATTTCCCTGGTGGCCCAGTGGTGAAGAATCTACCTGTCAGTGCAGGGGACGTGAGTTTGATCCCAGCTCTAGGAAGATCCCATATGCTAAGGGGCAACTAAGCCAGTGTGCCACAGCTACTGAGCCTGTGTGCCCTAGATCCCATGTTCCACAATAAGAGAAGCCACCACAATGAGAAGCCAGCCCACCACAGCTAGGGAGTGGCCTCTGCCTACTGCAACTAGCAAAAGCCTGTATGCAGCAATGCAGACCCAGCTCAGCCATAAATCACTATATAAAACATTTTAAAAAGTGTCTGATAATAGAACTAATGGAAATTTTGAATAACTTGGATAAAAGAGACTAACATTTTCTGAATGCTACAGGAGGGATCAGTCTCCTTACACTGAGAGCCCTTTCAAATGGCTCAATATCCCCTGTCAATAGGATTTCATCAAGGGGCATCATCCCCGCCCTCCTGATGAAAAGCCAGAGAATCCTGGATTTACTACCTCCTTTCCTCACTTCTTTTCATTCCATCCAAACCAGAGTACTCCATACACATGATCTAACAAGTCTAACAATACCAGAAACAGAGTATACCTCCTGCCTTGTGGGCCAGTTATTTTCTTGTCTTTCTGATTTTGTTGAAGAATGAAACACAGGAGATAAAATTTTTCTGAGGTATTGCATACCTGAAAAGGTCTCTATTCTATCATTACATTAGGTTACTAGTTGACAGGGTATAGAATTTAAGTTTGGAAATCGTTTTCTCTTACAGTTTTGAAGATTTTATCCAACTGTTCAGGCTGAGAAAGCTGATTCCATTTCTCCTCATTTTTAATCACTTGCATATTAATGACTTTTTCCTTTCTGGAAGCTTTTAGAGTAATTTCCTTATCCTTGGTATTCTAACATGATAATGGATCTTTTTCCATTCTTTGTGCTGATAATTCAGTGGGACTTTTTAAAATTGATATATGATTGACTTTTAATATTATATAAGTTACAGTGTATAATACAGTGATTCACATTTTTAATAGCTATACTCTATACTCCATTTATAGTTATTACGAAATGCTATATGCTGTACAATATATCCATGTAGCTTATTTTATTTTTGGCTATGCTGGGTCTTAATTGCCAAGGGGGCTCTTCTCTAGTTGTGGCGAGTGGGGGCTATATTTTAATTGCAGTGCATAGACTTGTCATTGTGGTGGCTTTTCCTGTTGCTGGGCACAGACTCTAGGGCATGGACTTTAGGCATGGGCTCAGCAGTTTTTGTGCATTGGATTAGTTACTCCAGGGCATGTGGGGGTCTTCCCAGATCAGGGATGGAATCTGTGTCTCCTGCACTGGCAGGCGGACTCTTTTTCACTGGAAGCCCCTGGTAGCTTATTTTATAACTAATAGTTTCTACTTCTTATTCTCCTTTCCTCTCTCCAGTGGTAACCACTAGTTTGTTCTGTGTATCTGTTAGTCTGCTTTTTTGTTGTGGTTATATTCACTAGTTTGCTTTATTTTTTAGACTCCACATATAAGTGAACTCATACAATATTTGTCATTCTCTGTCCAACTTATTTCACTCAGCATAATGCCCTTCAAGTCCATCCATTTTGCTGCAAATGGAAAAGCCACATTAATGTTTATGACTGAGTAGTATTCCTCTCGACATATATGTATATCAAGTTTTATTTATCCATTCATCTATTGATATGGTTGTTTCCATATCTTGGCAATTGTAAATAATGATGCTATGAACATTGAAGGGACATGTAGCTTTCCAAGGTGGGTCTTTCAATCTGTGAATTGGTGTCATTGATCTCTGGGAAGTTTTTTAATCATGGAATTCTCTAGGCTAGAATACTGGAGTGGGTATCCATTCCCTTCTCCAGGGATTCTTTTTGTTATGATTCCTCTAATATTTCTTTCTGGAGCTATAATTTGCCTGTTGGATTCTCTGGATTTATCTTCTACTTTTCTTCTGTGGTCTCTCTGTGATTTTTGTTTGCTCTCTTGGAACTGTCCCTTAAGCTTATCTTCCAACTTCTCTCTCCATATTTTTCCTGCTTCCATAAGTTTAATGTTCAAATGCTTCTTCCTTATGATTAAGAATTTTTAGCATGTTTTTTTTTACCGTTTCATGGATGTAATCCAACCCCTACGTGTCTGAGTATATTAATCATTTTAAGGCATTCTTTGCTCTGTCCACCTGTGTTGTCTCTGAGCTCCCCACTCCTTTTTTTCTGTTTGTAACTTCTGTCTTCTATATTGGATGCTTTCTTCAGATATCTGGTAATCTTTTGCTTTTCAGTCTTGTATTTCTTTACTTTTACTTTTTTACTTTCTTCACTGTGCGATGCAGCTTGCAGGATCTTAGTTCCCCAACCAGGGATTAAACCCATACCTTCTGCATTGGAAGTGCAGAGTCCTAACAGTACTTATATGTCAGTAGTTACAGATCACTGTCCTGGGGTCCTTGTGTTTCGCTAGAGAAGAATGTTTCAGTGTCCTGCCTGAAGTGTATCCATTGGGCAGAGAGAATTCTTTGAATGGGGTGGCACTGAACCTCTCACTTAATCCTTCTTTTAAAATACAGAGCCTTGGGGCTTCCCTGGCAGTCCAGTGGTGAAGACTACACCATCTAAGGCAGGGGGTTCAGGTCCCCTGGTCGGGGAGCTAAAATCCCACACACCTCATGGCCAAAAAGCCAAATCATAAAACAGAAGCACTATTGTAACAAATTCAGTGAAGACTTTAAACATGGTCCACATTAAAAAAAAATAACTATTAAATAAATAAAGTAAATTGCAGAGCTGCATCCTCTCCACTGTGCCTGTTTCCCCTATTCAACCTCTGATCAGAATAAAAGCCCAGTTTCCTGTCTGTGTCAGAGGCTGGGGAATACGTGGAGATGCGTGGAGCAGGTAAGTGGGTTGTGGATCCCACTTCCAACCCTGCGTTTGGCCCCATCTTCACTCCTACCTTCTGCCAGAACGGGAGCCCGCTGAGTCCTCATGGTCCTGCCTTCTCAGCTCTGCAACCTGCTTCTTCTGCTTCTCATTTCCAAAATGTCAACCTCTCTTCCCTATTTTATTGCTGCTCCCTTCATCGTTTCCCTTTGTATTTTAACAATATCTTATCTTTTGACTATCTTTTTAGTTGGGAACAAACAGCTGAATGAATTTGCTCCATTGTCCACCTTTAGCTGGCAGACCAGAGTCTACCATGCAGGAGCAAAAGGACAGGGTGAAGTGAGTGGGTGGGCTCAGGAGCCAGACACATCTATGGCTGAGTTCTGCCTTCACGTTTCCATAATCCTTTGTGACCTTGGGCAAGATGATCAATCAGCCTCTCTGAGCCTAGTCGGCACAGGGGAATAAGGCCTCATAATGAGTGGAGGGGGTTATATTGTGAGTTTTCTTGAGTTGTGGTGGGAAACTTGGGGATCCACTCAAATCATGACAGGGACCTCAGTGAGCCTCTCATCTTGCCCAGGGAAGTCAAGTCTGTTTTTGAGTTGCCTGCAGGAGTGTGCGATTGCTCTGGAGTCACTAATGGGGCATCATAGGAACTCATTTCGATTTAAGGCCGAGGAACTTGGGGTTCCATCTAGATTAGTGACATGGATCTTAGGGTTCCTATCAAGTTTAAGCTAGGAGTCATGTCTTGGCTCATGTTGAGGCATGGGACATTGCTTTTCTCTTCCTTTTACAACACGTGTGTGTGGGGGGGTCAGGACCCCTGTCCAGTTGAGGCAGGAAATTGGGGCTGTTTATAGAGGTAAAACAGGGAATTAGGACTCCCCTTGTGTTGTGAGGTGAATACCCAGAGGTGCAGGAGAAGCAGGACTTATCTAGAGTTGAGGGGTTCCTCGGTGTCCTTTCAATTTGCGGCGAAAATCTCTGGGTTACACTTGAGTTAAAATAGGTGAGAAAGGCCTCCTCTTGAGATGTGAGAGGAACGTCGGGTGTCCTCCTGAGATGATGCAGAGACTAATAGGCCCTTATCTAGCGAAGAGGTGGAGAATATGGGTCTCTTTCAAGTTGTGACGGGTAACACGAGGTTCCTCTTGAATGGCGATGCATATCTTGGGGATTCTATTGAGTTGCATAAAGGGGTTGTCAGCTTCCTTTTGAGATTCAAAAGGGAATGTGAGACTGTTCTGGAGATGCTGCATGGATAAGGGCCTCACTTTGCATTGAGGGGGGGATCTCTTAATTTCTTGAGTTTTGGCTAGAAGTTTAGTGTTCTACTCTATCTACCACTTTGACCTCAGGGAAAATCTCTTGAAGCCTCAAAAAAATCAAAGCAATATTCGAGTTTCAAAGAG
The DNA here is from genome assembly GCA_007570785.1 of Antilocapra americana. Taxonomy (NCBI): domain Eukaryota; kingdom Metazoa; phylum Chordata; class Mammalia; order Artiodactyla; family Antilocapridae; genus Antilocapra; species Antilocapra americana. Next base: position 9,445 of record SRVM01013465.1, read on the forward strand.
GAGCCAAAGAAGTTGCTAGAGTAACTGCTGGGGAATCAGGCCTCATCTCACATTCAGACAGAAATCTTGGGATGTTCCTCGAGTTGCGGTGGGCAGTTTTGGATTCCCCTCGATTTGGGACATGGTGCTCTGGGAGCCTCTAATGTTGCCTCAGGGAAGCCAGGCCCTCCTTTCGATGTGGGAGGACCATCGTGGGATCCTTCTGGAGGCACTGCAGTGGAATAGAGCCTCATTGGAGTTGAGGTGTGAAAATCAGGGTTCCTCTCCAGTTTCAACAGGGATATCAGAGTTCATATTAAATTCTTATAAGAGAGTCAGCCCCCATCTCGTTTTGAGGCATGTAACCCCTATTACCTCTCAAATTGTCAGAACTCCTTTTAGTTCAGGTGGGTCATTTGAGCTTTTCCTAGATGTGTGCAACAGGGGAATCAGACCTTTATTCATGTACCAGGTGGGTATACCTGAGGTTCCGTTCTAGTCTCCCCAGGAAAATTAGGCCTTATGTCAAGTGAAGGGGAACATCTTCTGGTTTCTCTCTTGTTGTGGTCAGAAGCTGAGGTTCCAGTCAAGACATGATGGGGACCTCAATGATCCCAGGGAGGTCAAGTCTCTTTTTGAGTGTCCTGCAGGAAAAAAGGATTGCTCTGGAGTCGCTGCAAGGTCATGATAGGAACTCATTTCCTTTGAAGGCAGGAAAACTCAGGGTTCCATCTCCATTTGCAACATAGATCTCAGGGTCCCAATTGATATTAAATCGGGAGAGAGGCATCGGCTCAAGTTGAGGCATGGAACTGCGCTTTTCTCTCTTGTTGTAAAGAGGATGGGTCAAGACTCCTGTCCAGATAAGGCAGGTAATATGGGTTTTTATTTAAAGGAACAACAAGGGAGTTAGGCCTCAATTCATGCGATGAGGCAAATACCCAGAGGAGCATGAGAATCAGGACCTATCTTGAGTTGAGTGACAATTGATGTCCTTTCAACTTCCGGCAGGAACTTCTGGGTTTTCCTCAAGTTTGATTAGATGAGAAAGACCTCCTCTTGAGGTGCAAGAAGAACTTTGAGAGTCTTCTTGAGGTGACACAATGGCTAATCGGCCATCATCTCTCCAAGAGGCGGGGAACACCTCTTCCGAGTTATGGCGGTGAACACGAATTTCCTGTTGAATGGCAACGAGTATCGTGGGGATTCTCTTGAGTTGCATACAGGGAGTCAAGCTTTCTCTTGAGATTTGAGAAGGAATTTGCGACTGTACTGGAATCGCTGCACAGGAAAACGACCTCACCTCACACTGAAGGGGAAATCTCTTCATTACTTAAGATGCGGCAGGAAGTATAATGTTCCTTTCCATCTGACACTTTGACCTCAGGGAACCACTCATGAAGCCACAGGTATGTCAAGGCATCTCTGGAGGATTAAGGAGGAGCCGAGGAAGATTCTCGAGTCACTGCAAGAGAACCAGGCCTCATCTTGCATTCAGAGGGAAATCTTGGGATGTTCTTATAATTGCGGTGGGCAGTTTCTCAGGTTGAAATGGCAGTTTTGGATTCCTTTCGAGTTGTGACATGGTCTTCTGGGAGCCTCTAACGTTGTCTCAGGGAAGTCAAACCCTGGTTTCGATGTGCTAAAACCATTTTGGTGCTCTACTCAAGTCACTAAGGTTGGATAGGGGCTTATCTGGAGTTGAGGCATGAAACTCAGGATTCCTCTCCATTTTCGACAGGGTTATAAGGGTTCCTATTAAATTTCTACAAGAGAGTCATCCCTCATCTCGTTTTGAGGAATGTAACTCCTCTTTCGTCTCCAGTTGTCAGAACTAGTTTTATTGTGGAGGGTCACTTGGGCATTTCCTGGATGTGTGCAGTAAGGGAATCAGACCTTTATCCATGTAGTTGAGGATAAACTTGGGGTTCTGTTCAAGTCACTGCAGGGAAATAAGGCCTCATCTTGAGTTGAGGGGAATATATTGTGGTTTTTCTCGAGTTTTGGTGGAAGTCTTGGGATTCCAGTGGAGCCGTGACAGGGACCTCATTGAGTCTCTCATGATACCCAGGGAATTCTAGTCTATTTGGAGTTGCCTGTAGTAGAATGGGATTGCTCTGGAGACACTTCCAGGATATTATAGGGTCTCATTTCAAATTAAGGTGGGGTGACTGAGGGTTCCATCTCCATTTGCAATGGGGACCTCAGGTTCCTAACGAGTTGAAACTGGGAGAAATGTCTCGGCTCATGTTGAGGCATGGGACTCTGCATTCCTCTTGTGTTGTTAAAGGAGAGGGAGTAAGGACTCCTGTTTAGTTGATGCAGGTAATTGGGGCTTTTTCTCGAGGTACAACAAGGGAGTTAGGCCTTCCTTCATGTTGTGAGTCGAATACCCGTGAGTGCAGGAGAAACAGGCCTTAACTGGTGTTGAGAGGCTGCTCAGTCTCCTTTCTGGAGGCAGGAATTTCTGGGTTCCTCTCTAGTTTCAATAAGTGAGAAAGGCGTCCTTTTGAGGCCAGGGAGGAATGTCGGGTGTGACCTCGAGATGAAGAATGGGGCTAATCGGCCCTCATCTCACAATGAGGTTGGGTACACGGAGTTCTTTTGAGTTGCGGCGGGGAACACAAGGCTCCTCTTGAATGATGACACCTATCTTGAAAATTCGCTTGAGGTGTATAAAGGGAGTCAAACTTCCTTCTGGATTTGAGCTCTGGTGGTGCTGCCCCGTTAAAGTGCCTCATTTTGCCTTAATGAGGGAATCTCTTATTTTCTTGAGTTGATGGGGGAAGTATAGTGTTTCTCTCAATCTGCCACTTTGACTTCAGGGAACCCCTCGTGAAACCTAAGGGAAGTCAAGGAAACTTTTTAGGTATGAGGAGCAGCCGAGGAAGGTTCTCAAAGCACAGCAAGGAAATCAGGCCTCATCTCACATTCCACCGTGAAATCATGATAGGTTTCTAGAGTTGAGGCAGGCAGTTTCTCAAGTTGAGGCCAGCAGATTTGGATTCCTCTCGAGTTGTGACATGGTCCTCTGCGAGCCTCTAATGTTGCCTCAGGAATGTCAGGCCGTGCTTTTGATGTGAAATTGCCATCTTGGTGCTCTACCTGAGTCACTACGGTGGACTAGGGCCTCATCCGGAGTTAAGGCATGTAACTCAGGGTACTTCTTCATTTTTGACAGGGCTATCAGAGTTCCTATTGAGTTTCACCAAGAGAGTTTGCTCTCATCTCGTTTTGAGGTATGTAACTCCCCTTTCCTCTCTAGTTGTCAGGACTCCTTTTAGTTAAGGCTGGGCTTTTGGGCTTTTCCTAGATGAGTGCAACATGGGAGTCAGATATCCATCTGTGAAGCTGAGAATAAACCTGGCGTTCTGTTTAAGTCACCACAGGAAAATAAGTCTTCTTCTTGAAGTGAAGGAGTTATCTTGTTGTTTTTCTCAAGGTCTGGTGACAGCTTGGCATTGCACTCGAGTCATGAAGTCAAGGCAAATTGGGAGATTTTAGGAGGCGCCAAGGAAGGTTCTAGAGTCACTGCAGGGGAATCAGGCCTCCTCTCTCATTCAGATGGAAATCTTGTGATGTTTCTCGAGTTGTGGCGTGCAATTTCTTGAGTTGCAGCCAGCACTTTTGGATCCCTCTCAAGTTGTGACATGGTCCTCTGTGAGCCTCTAATGTTGCTTCAGGGAAGTCAAGCCCTCATTTTGATGTGCAAGGGCCATCTCATGGCTCTTCTCCAGTCACTACAGAATAGGCCATCATCATAAGTTGAGGAGTGAACCTCAGGTTTTGTCTCTAGTTTTGAAAGGGATATCATAGCTCCTATTGAGTTTCTCCAAGAGAGTCAGCCCTCATCTCGTTGTGAGGTATGTAATTCCTCCTTGCTCTCGAGTTGTCAGAACTCTTTGAATTGAGGTGGAGCATTTGGACTTTTCCTAGATGTGTGCAACCAGAGAGTCAGACCTCCATCCATGTAACTGAGGAGAAACCTGCAGTTCTGTTCAAGTCACCACAGGCAAAGAAGGCTTCATCTCGAGTTGAGGGGGTTATACTGTGCTTTTTATCGAGTTTTGATGGGACGCTTTGGGTTCCACTCGAGTCGTGGCAGGTACAACAGTGAACCTCTCATTCTGCCCAGTGAAGTCAAGTCTCCTTTTGAGTTGCCTGCAAGAGTGTGGGTTTGCTCTACTGTCACTTCCAGAATATCATAGGGACTCATTTCAAATTAAGTCGTGGGAACTTAGGGTTCCTCTCCATTGCCAACACAGATGTCAGAGTCCCTTTTGAGATGAAACTGGGAGGAAGGCCTGAGCTCGTGTTGAAGCCTGGGACTCCATGTTCCTCTCCTGCTATAAAAGGGGGAGGGGTCAGGACTCCTGTCTCGCTGAGGCAGGTAATTGGAGCTTTTTCTCGAGTTACAGCAAGGGAGTTAGGGCTCCCTTCGTGTTCCGAGACAAATTCCCAGAGGTGGTGGAGAGTCAGGCTTTATCTGTAGTTGAGGGGAAACTCGGTGTCCTTTTGACTTGTGACAAGAAGCTCTGGGTTTCTTTCCAGTTTCAATTGGTAATAAAAGTGTCCTCTTGAAGTGCAAGTGGAATGTCTTGTGTACTCTCAAGAAGACACAAAGGCTCATCATCTCTCATCTTGCGATGAGGTGGAGAATATGTGGCCTTTCGACTTGTGGCAGGAAGCATGGGATTCCTCTTGAATGATGATAAGTATCTTGTTGATCATCTTGAGGTGCATAAAGGGAGCCAAGATGCCTCTTGAGATTCGCGAGGGAACTTGGGAGTGTTTTGGAGGCACTGCATGAGAAAAATGGCCTGACCTCACATTGAGAGGGGATTTCTTTGTTTCTTGATTTGTTGCAGGAAGTACAGTGTTCTTCTCAGTCTGCCAGTTTAAACTCAGGGTCCCACTACTGAAGCCTCAGGGAAATTAAAACAACTTGAGAGATTTGATCAGGAGCAGAGGAAGGTTCTCGAGTCACTGGAGGGGAATCAGGCCTCATCTCACATTCAGAGGGAAATCTTGAAATGTTTATTGAGTTATGGCGGGCAGTTTCTCGAGTTGCAGCGGACACTTTTGTATCCCCTTCATGTTGCGATGTGGTCTTCTAGGAGCCTCTAATGTTGTGTCAGGGTATTCAGGCCCTCTCCTTAATGTGCGAGGGCCATCTCTGTGATGACACATTCTCGAGTCACTACTACGGAATAGGCCCTCACATTTAGTTGAGGTGTGAACCTCAGGTTTCCTCTCGAGTTTCGACAGGGCTATCAAGTTCCTATTGAGTTTCTCCAAGAATGTCACCCCTCATCTAATTGTTAGGTGTGTAACTCCCTTTTGCTCTCGAGTTATCAGAACTCCTATGAATTAAGGCGGGGCATTTGGGCATTTCCTAGATGTGTGCAACAGGGGAGTCAGACCTCCATCCATGTAGCTGAGATGAAACCTGTGGTTGTGTTCAAGTCACTGCAGGAAAATAAGGCCTCATCTCGAGTTGAGGGGGTTATATTGTGATTTTTCTCGGGTTTGGGTTGAAAGCTTCGGGTTCTAATAGAGTCATGTTGGGGACCAGAGTGAGCATCTAGTCTTCCCCAGGGAAGTCATGTCTCCTTTCGCGTTGCGTGCAGAAGCGTGGGATTACTCTGGACTCACTTCTGGGATATCATAGGGTCTCATTTCAAATTATCGTGGGGAAACTCAGGGTTCCATCTCCATTTGTGACATGAATGTTGGGGTCCCTATCAAGATGAAACTGGGAGGGAGGCCTCAGTTCATGTTGAGGCATGGGACTCCGTGTTCCTCTCATGTTGTAAAAGGGGGAGGAGTCAGGACTCCTGTCTAGTTGAGACAGGTAATTGGAGCTTCTTCTCAAGGTACAACAAGGGAGTTAGGCCTCCTTTCATGTTCAGAGGCGAATTCCCAGAGGTGCTGGGGAATCAGGCTTTATCTGAAGTTGAGGGTAAACACGCTGTCTTCTGACTTGTGGCAGGAAGTTCTGGCTTATCTCAAGCTTCACTTGGTGAGAAAGCCCGCCTCTTGAGGTGCAAGAGGAACGTCGTGTGTTACTTAGAGAAGATGCAGGGGCTAATCATCCCTCATCTTGCGATGAGGTGTAGAACACGGGGCCTTTTGAGTTGCGACAGTGAGCACTAGGTTCCTCTTGAATGATGATGTGTATCTTGGAGATCCTTTTGATGTGCATAAAGGGAGCCAACCTTCCTCTTGGGATTCGAGAGGTAACTTGGGTGTGTTCTGGAGGTGGTGCATGAGAGAAAAAGCCTCACCTCACATTGAGGGGTAAATCCCTTCATTTCCTGAGTTGTGGCGGGAAGTATAATGTTCTTCTTGATCTGCCTTTTTAAAATCAGGGACTCTCTCATGAAGCCTCAGGAATATCAAGGCAACTTGGGAGGTTTGAGAAGGAGCCAAGGAGGTTCTCAAGTCACTGCAGGGCAATCAGGCCTCATTTTGTATTCAGAGGGAAATCTTGGGATGTTTCTCAGGTTGTGGTGAGCAGTTTTTCGGGTTGCAGCAGGCATTTTGGGATACCTCTCTAATTGCTATGTGGTCATCTGGGAGGCTCTCATGTTGTCTCAGGGAAGTCAGACACTTGTTTCGAGGTGCAAGGGCCATCTTTGGGCTCTTCTCGATTCAATACAGCAGAATAAGCCCTCATCTTTACTTGAGGTTTGAATCTCAGGTTTCCTCTATAGTTTCAACAGGGCTATCAGAGTCCCTATTTAGTTTCTCCAAGAGTGTCATCCCTCATCTCGTTGTGACGTATGTAACTCCTCATTGCTCTCCAGTTGTCAGAACTCCTTTTTATTGAGTCGAGGCATTTGGGCTTTTCCTAGATATGGGAAACAAGGGATTCAGACCTCCATACATGTAGCTGAGGAGAAACCTGGGGTTCTGTTCAAGTCATCGCAGGGTAATTAGGCCTCATCTCGAGTTGTGAGGGTTATATTGTGCTTTTTCTCAAGTTTTGGTGAGAAGATTCGGGTTCCACTTAAGTCTTGGCTCGGACCCCAGTGAGCCTCTCATCTTTCGCAGGGAAGTCTAGTCTCCTTTTGCATAGCCTGCTGGAGCATGGGATTGCTTTGGAGTCGTTTGTGGCATATCATAGGGTCTCATTTCAAATTAATGCGAGGGAACTCAGGGCTCCATCTCCATTTGCAACACAGATTTTGTAGTCCCTATGGATTTGGAACTGGGAGAAAGGCCTCATCTCGTGTTGAGGCATGGGACTCCATGTTCTCAAGGTACAACAAGGGAGTTAGGCCTCCCTTCATGTCCTGAGGTAAATTCCCAGAGATGCTGGAGAATCAGGCTTTATCTGAAGTGGAGGTGCAACTCGCTTACTTTTCGACTTGCGGCAGGAAGCTCTGGGTTCCTCTCGAGTTTCAATTGGTGAGAAAATCCTCCTTTTGAGTTGTGACTGGAACGTCGTGTGTCCTGTTGAGACGACACAGGGACTAATCAACCTCATCTCGCAATGAGTGGGAGAGCATGGGTCCTTTCCGGTTGTGGCAAGGAGCTGGAGGTTCCTCTTGAAAGATGATGCATATCTTGGAGATCCTCTTGAGGTGCATAAAGGGAGCCAAGCTTCTTCTTGAGATATGAGAGGTAACCTGGGAGTATTCTGGGGGCACTGCATCAGAAATAAGCCTCACCTCACATTGAGAGGGGAATCTCCTCAATTCTTAGTTGTGGCAGGAAGTATAGTGTTCCTCTCAATCTGCCACATTAAATTCAGGGCCACTCTCTTGAAACCTCAGTGAAGTCAAGGAAACTTGGGAGGTTCGATGAGGAGCCGAGGAAGGTCCTCAAGTCACTGTAGGAGAATCAATTTTCATCTCGCATTCATAGAGATGTCTTGAAATGTTTCTCATGTTGTAGTGGGCAGTTTCTCGAGTTGCCCTGGGGACTGTTGGATTCCTCTTGAGTTGCCACGTCGTCCTCAGGTAACCTCTAATGTTGCCTCATGGAAGTCAGGTCCTCGTTTCGATGTGCAAGGGCCATCTCGGGGCTCTTGTCGAGTCACTACTGCAGAATAGGGCCTCACCTTTAGTTGAGGTATGAATCTCAGGTTTCCTTTCTTGTTTTGACAGGGCTACATATCAGAGTTCCTATTGAATATCTCCAAGAGAGTCAGCCCTCATCTCGTTGTGAAGTCTGTAACTTTGATCTCGAGTTATCAGAACTCCTTCTTATTGAGGCGGGGCATTTGTGCTTTTCCTAGATGTGTGCAACAGGGGTTTTAGACTTTATCCGAGTATCTGAGGAGAAACCTGGTATTCTGTTCAAGTCATCACAGGGATATAAGGCCTCATCTTGAGTTGAGGGGTTTATATGGTGCTTTTTCTCCTGTTTTGGTGGGAAGCCTTGAGTTCCACTCGAGTCGTGTCGAGGACCTCAGTGAGTCTTTCTTCTTGCCCAAGGGAGTCAAGTCTCCTTTTGAGTTGCCTGCAGGTGAGTGGGATTGCTCTGGTGTTGCTTCCGGGATATCATAGGGTCCCAATTTAAAGTAAGGTTGAGGAACTCAGAGTTTCATATAGTGCTTATGATGTCATACATATATTGGGTGTGATGTCATGCATGCATTGGTTGTGATATCATCCATACAGTGGGTGTACTGACACCTGTGTAGTGGATGTGATGTCGGACATAGTCAGTGTTATGTCATAAGTATTGTATTTTGATATCATAAAGAGTGTGAAGTCATGGATAGTGCTTGTGATGTCATACATAGGCACAATGTGATGTCATATCTATAGTGGGTGTGAATTCATCAATAAAATTGGTGTGATGACACAGATATATTGGATGTGATACCACATGTGGTGTGATGTCGTAAAGAGTGAATGTCACATCATATATAGTGAATATGATGTCATACACATCGTGAGGTTGTCATACACAACCTTACTTCAGTCATATATGCAGTGTGTGTGATTAGACAGATACAGTTAATGTGGTCTAAGGAATACAGTGGTTGTTATGTCTTAAATACGGAGGTGTGATGTCATAAAGTGTGGATGTGATGTCATTTATAATTTATATGATGACATAGATATTGGGGTGTGATATCATACATACCCCAATGATGTATGTCATCTACACAGTGGATGTGATGACACAGATACAGGGCATGTGATGGAAGATATAGTGGATGTGATGTCATAGACCCTGGATATGCTATTGTAAATAAAGTGAATTTATGTCACAGATACAGTGGCTGTGATGGCACATGCATACTGGATGTGATGTCACATACACTAGATGTGATGTCATATATAGCGGGTGTGATGTCATGAATACAGGGTATGTGATGTCATAAAGAGTGAGTGTGATATCATATGTACTCCATATGATTCCATACATATATTGGATGTAATGTCATTCATACAGTGTGTGTGATACCGTCTACATATTGGGTGAGATGACACAGAGTGGATGTGATCAGTTATAGTGGGTGTGAAGTCATAAATACTGTGATGTCAAATAGAGTGAATGTGATGTCATGTATACTAATTGTAATGCCATGTATACACCCAGTGTGATTTTATACATAGATTGGTTGTGATGTCACCAATAGAATGGATGTGATGACATGTGGAAGCGATGTCACATGTATAGAAGACGTGGTGTCATATACAGTTGAGGTGACTTCATATATATTGGATGTGATGTCATGAATACAGTGGTTGTGATGCCAAAGATGGAGAAGTGGGTTGTCATGAAGAGTGGATGTGTTATAATATATAATGCATAGGATGTCTCAATTTAAAGTAAGGTTGTCACACATATAATGGGTGTGATACCATACATATAGTTGATGTGTTGACACAGATACAGTGGATGTGATGTCAGATATAATGGGTGTGATGTCATATACTGGACGTGATTTCAGATATAGTGAGTTTGCTGTCAGATCCAGTGGTTGTGTTGTCACACAGAGTGTGTGTGGTGTCCTATATAGTGGATATGATGTCATAATCATAGTGGGCATAATGTTATAGATAGTGTGGCTGTGATGCCACAGGTATAAAATACAGTGGAAATGATGTCATAAATACCATTGTGTGATGGTAAGTAAAGAGTGGATGTGATGTTATATATAGTGCATATGATGGCATATATATAGTGGGTGCAATGTCATATGTAGAGTGGGTGTGAAGACACAGAATGAGTGTGATGTCAGATGTAGTAGGTTGATGTGATATATAGTGGTTGTGTTCTTATTGCACACAATATGTGTAATGTCATATAACATGGATATGATAATATAAATGTAGTGGGTGTGATGTCATCAATAGAGTTGTCATGATGTCTCATGTATAGTTAATGTGATGTCATCATCATTGAATGTGATTTCACATATAGTGGCTGTGATATAATGAATACTGTATATTTTATGTCATAAAGAGTGAATGTGATGTCATGTACAGTGCATGTGAAACATAGACATGTCCAAATTGATGTCATATATAGAGTATTTGTGAGTTCATCAATAGAATGGGTGTGATGGCACAGATACAGTGGATGCAATGTCACATGTATCCAAAATGTGATGTCATATTCGGTGGATGTGATGTCATATATGAGTGTGATATCATGAATGCAGTAAATGTGATGCAAAATATATCAGTGCAACGTCACAAAGAGCGGATGTGATGTCATATATAATGCATATGATGTCATACATATCATGGGTATGGTGTCATACATACAGCAGATGTGATGACATAGGTACAGTGGATGTGATGTAGACACAGATAGTGTGATGTCATAGATACAGTGGCTGGGTAGTCGATGTGACGTCATAACTAGTGGATGAGATGTCATATATAGTGAGTGTAATGTCATGAATACAGTGGATGTGATGTCATAGAGAATGGATATGATGTCATAGATACTGCATGTGATGTCATGTATATCTCAGATGTAATATTGATACAATGGGTGTGATGACACTGATACATTGTGTGTGATGTGAGATATAGTGTGTGTGATGTCAGATATAGTGGTTCTCTTGTAAAATACACTGAGTGTGATGACATATATAGTGGATATGATGTTATAAACATACTGGGCGTGATGTCATAGATACAATGGCTGTGATGTCACATGTATAGTCGATGTGATGTCATAATCTGTGGATGTGATATTACATATAGAGGGCATGATATCATGAACAGAGTGGATGTGATGTCATACAGTGGACATGAAGTCCTAGAGTGAGTGTGATATCATGAATACATCTGATTTGATGTTTGAAACACTGTGGTGTGATGTCATAAAGAGGGGATATGATGTCATATAGAGCATATGATGTCATACATATACTGGGTGTGACGGACATAGAGTGGGTGTGATATCATCTATACAGTGGGTTGAATGATACAGATACAGTGGAAGCGATATCAGATATAGTGTGTGTGATGCCATAGGTACAGTGGTGTGATGTCCGAGAGAATGGGTAGGATAACATATATACTGCATATGATGTCATACATATATTGGATAAGATATACATACATACAATGTGTGTGATATCATCAATAGAGTGGTTGGGTTGTGACGATGCAGTAGAGTGGGTGCAATGTCATAAATACTGTGATTAAATGTCATAAATAGTGAATGTGATGTCGAGTCTAGTGCATGTGATGTCATACATATGCCCAGTGTGACGACACAGGTAATGGATGCTCTGTTATTTGTATAGAGGATGTGATGTCATATACAGTTGATGTGACTTCACATATAGTGGGTGTGATGTCATGAATACAGTGCAAGTGATGTCTTAAATACAGTGATGTGATATGATAATGAGTGGATATGATGTCATAAAGAGTGCATTCGATTCCATACATATATTGGGTGCGATGTCATACATAAAGTACTTGTCATATCACCTATAGAGTGGGTTTGATGACTCAGATTGATGCAATATCACAAGTACAGAAGATGTGATTTCATATACATTTGATGTGACTTCATATACAGTGGGTGTGAGGTCATGAGTACATTGGATGTGATGTCATACATATAGTGGTGTGATGTCATAAAGAGTGGATGTGATGACATATATAGTACACATGATATCATACATATAGAAGGTGTGATTTCATACATACAGTGGTTTTGATGAAAGGATACAGTGGAGATCATGTCAGATAGAGTGAGTGTGATGTCAGTTATAGTGTTTGTCTTGTCATTCACACAGTGCTCATGATGTCTCATTAGTGGATATAATGCCATAAACATAGTGAGAGTGATGTCACAGATAAATTGCCTGTGATTTCACATGTAGAGTGGATGTGATGTCATAAAGTGGATGAGCTATCATATAGAGTGGGTGTGATGTCATGATTACAGTGGATGTGATGTCATAAATACAGTGGGCTGATGTCATAGAGAATGGATATGATATCATATATATTGCATAAGATTTCATACATATAGTGGGTGTGATGTCATAAATACAGTGGGCTGATGTCATAGAGAATGGATATGATATCATATATATTGCATAAGATATCATACATATACTGGGTGTGATATCATAAATACTGTGTATTGATGTCATAAATAGTGAATGTGATGTCATATATAGTGCATGTGATTTCATACATAGGCCCAGTGTGATGTCCTACATGGAGTGGGTGAGAACTCATGAATAAAATGGGTGTGATGATACAGATACAGTGGATGTGATGTCACATGTATAGAAGATGTGATGTCATATACAGTTGATGTGACTTCATGTATAGCACATGTGATGTCAATAATATAGTGCATGTGATGTCATAAAGAGTGAATATAATGTCATATATAGTGAATATGATGTCATACACATCGTGGGTATGACGTCATATATACAGTGGGTGTGATTAGACAGATACAGCCAATGTGATATCATGAATGCAGTAATTGTTTTGCCTTAAGTACATGAGTGTGATCTCATAAAGAGTGGACATTGTGTCTTTTATAATTTATATGATTTCAAACATATCAGGGTGTGATATCATACATACAGTGGGTGTGATGTCATCTACACAGTGGATGTGATGACATAGATACAGTTCATGTGATGGAAGATACAGCGGATGTGACATCATATACCCTGGATATGGTATTGTAAATATAGTGGGTGTATGTCATGTATACAGTGGCTGTGATGTCACATACACAGGATGTGATGTCATATATAGTGGGTGTGATGTCATGAATACACAGAATGTGATGTCATAAAGATTGGGTGTGATGTCAAATATACTCCATACGATGCCATACATATAATGGGCGTGATGCCAAACATACAGTGTGTGTGATACCATCTATACATTGAGTGAGATGACACAGAGTGGATGTGATCAGTTATAGTGGGTGTGAAGTCATAAATACTGTGAAGTCACAAAGAGTGAATATGACATCATGTATAGTGATTGTGATGTCATGTATTCACCCAGTGTGATTTTACACATAGAGTAGTTGTTATGTCACGAATAGAATGGGTGTGATGACACAGATGCAGTGGAAACAATGTCACATGTATAGAAGATACGATGTCATGTTCAGCTGATGTGACTTCATATATATTGGATATGATATCATGAATACAGGGGATGTAATGCAATAAATGGAGAAGTGGGTTGTCATAAAGAGTGGATGTGTTGTCATATATAATGCATAGGATGTCATACATATAATCAGTGTGATATCACTCATACAGTAGGTGTGTTGACACAAATAGAGTGGACATGATGTCAGATATGGTGGGTATGATGTCAGATCCAATGGCTCTGTTTTCAAACAGTGTGTGTGTCATATCACATATAAAGGATATGATGTCATAAACATAGTGGGCATAATGTTATAGATACAGTAGCTATGATGTCATAGATATAAAATACAGTGGAAATGATGTCATAAATACCATTGTATGATAGTAAATAAAGAGTGGATGTGATGTCATATATAGTGCATATTATCTAGGGGCAACACATTGTCTTTTTGACAAGCAGTAGGAAACTCTGGTTTCCTCTCAAGTTTCAGATGGTGAGAAAATCCTCCTCTTGAGATTTGAGAGGAACGTAATGTATCCTCTCCAGACAACGCAGGAGCTAATCATACCTCATCTTGCGATGAGGTGGACAACACATGCCTTCTGAGTTGTGGCAGGGAGCATGAGGTTCCTCTTGAATAATGATGCATATCTCGGGAATCCTCTTGGGGTGCATAAAGGGAACCAAGCTTCCTGTTGAGATTCGAGAAGGAATGAGGGAGTGTTCTGGAGGAGGTGCTTGGGAAAAAAGACTCAGATCACATTGAGAGGGAAATCTCTTCATTTCTTGAGTTGTCATGGGAAATTTAGTGTTACTCTCAAACTGCCACTTTCAAATCAGGGACCCTCTTGTGAAGCCTCAGGGAAGTCAAGGCAACGTGGGAGGTTTGAGGAGGAGCTGATGAAGGTTCTCGAGTCACTGCAGGGGAATCAGACCTAATCTCACATACAGATGGAAATCTTGGGTTGTTTCCCCAGTTGCGGTGGGCAGTTTCTCGAGTTACGGCGGGAAGTTTCTCGAGTTGCAGCACGCACGTTTGGATCCTTCTTGAGTTGCGATATGGTCCTCTGAGAGCCTCTATTTTTGCCTCAGAGAAGTCAGGCCCTGGTTTCGATGTGTGAGGGCCATCTCACGGCTCTTTTCGAGGCACTAGAAAAGAGGGCCTCAACTTTAGTTCAGGTATGAACATCAGGTTTCCTCTCTAGTTTTGACAGGGCTGTCAGTGTTCCAATTTATTTTCTCCAAGAGATTATGTGTTCATCTCGTTGGGAGGTATGTAAATCGTCTTTGCTCTTGGGTTGTCTGAAGTCCTTTTCATTAAGGCAGCGCTTTTGGACATTTTTTAGATATGTGCGTAGGGGGAGTCAGACCTCTATCCATGTAGCTGAGCAGAAATCTGGTGTTCTGTTCAAGTCACCACAGGGAAATAACCCCCTCACTTCCATTTGAGGAGGTTATATTGTGCTTTTTCTCGAGTTTCCGAGGGAAGCTTTGGGTCCCACTCAAGTCGTTTTGGGACCTCAGTGAGCCTTTCCTCTGATCAAGGGAAGTGAAGTCTTATTTAGAATTGCCTGCAGAAATGTGGGATTGCTCTGGATTCGCTTCTGAGATATAATATGGTCTCATTTCAAATTAAGACGGGGGCACTCTGGGTTCCATCTCCATTTGTGACATGGATGTCGGGGTCCCGATCGAGTTGAAACTAGGAGTGAGGCCTCAACTCGTGTTGAGGCATGGGATTCCGTGTTCATCTCGTGTTTTAAAAGGGGGAAAGACCAGGACTCCTGTCTAGTTGAGGCAGGTAACTGGAGCTTTATCTTGAGATACAACATGTCATGAAGGCCTTCCTTCGTGTTCCGAGGCAACTGCCCAGAAATACTGTAGAATATGGCTTTATCTGAAGTTGAGGAGCAACTCGCTGTCCTTTCAATATGCAGCAAAAAGCTTTGGCTTCCTCTCGAGTTTCAATTGGTGGGAAAGGCCTGTTTTGAGGTGTGAGAGAAACGTCGCGTGTCCTCTGGAGACAATGCTGGGGCTCATCATCCTTCATGTCATGATGAGGTAGAGAACATGGTGCCTTTTGAGTTCTGGTGGGGAGGATGAGGTTCCTTTTGAATGATGACGTCTATTGGGAGCTTGGGAGCCAAGCTTCCACTGGAGATTCTAGATGTAACTTGGGAGTGTTCCCGGCGTGCAGTATGTTAAAAAAAAATTGGTCACATAGAGAGGCGAAACATTTCATTTCTTGTGTTGTGGTGGGGAGTATAGTGTTCCTCCCAATCTGCCACTTTCAAGTAAGGGACACTCTCATGTAGCCTGAGGGAAGTCAAGGCAAATTGGAAGGTTCAAGGAGGAGCAGAAAAAGGTTTGCAAGTCCCTGCAGGGGAATAAGGCCTCATTTTGCCTTCAGAGGGAAATCTAGGGATGTTTTTCGATTTGCGGTGGGAAGTTTCTCAAGTACTACTGGGCACATTTGGATGCCACTGGAGCTGTGACGAAGTCCTCTGAGAGCCTCTAATGTTGCCTCAGAGAAGGCAGGCCCACATTTCGATGTCCACGGGCCATCTTGGGGCACGTCTTGAGTCACTACACTGGAATAGGTCCTCACCTTTAGTTGAGGCATGAACCTGAGCATTCATCTCAAATTTTGACAGGGCTATCAGAGTTCCTATTGAGTCTTTGCAAGAGAGTATGTGCTCATCTCGTTGGGAGACATGTAACTCGTCTTGGCTCTTGGGTGGTAGGAACTCCTTTGCATAAGACAGGGCATTGGGGCATACAATTAATACGTGAAACGAGGGAGTCAGAACTTGATCGGAGTAGCTGAGCAGAACCCTGGGGTTTTGTTTAAGTCACCACAAGGACATCAGTCCTCATCTCAAGTGGAGGGTGTGATATGGTGCTTTTACTCGAGTTTTGGTGGGAAGCTGCGGGTTCCCCTCAAATCGTGGCAGGAAACTCAGTGAGCCTCTGGTCTTGACTAGCGAAGTCAGGTGTCCAGGTGCATGGCATGCGTGATCGAGGGAGTGCTCTGGAGTCGCTTGCGGGATGTCAGAGAGTATCACTTGAAATGAAG
>ML661364.1:0-81714 GCA_007570785.1 Antilocapra americana
GATATCCAAAGTCATCTTCATTTAAAAAGAAATGCTTTATGGTTGATGATGCCTTAACCCATTAATAGTTCTGAGCCTTAAGTGCAAAGGTTT
The DNA here is from genome assembly GCA_007570785.1 of Antilocapra americana. NCBI lineage: Eukaryota > Metazoa > Chordata > Mammalia > Artiodactyla > Antilocapridae > Antilocapra > Antilocapra americana. The sequence continues at coordinate 94 of ML661364.1, forward strand.
GATTTCCATAATATTCAATTTATTATATATGCAAGGTCTCTCTCATTTACTTATTTGTTTAGTTGCTTTCTATTTTCATTTACCACAATCCAATAGTAACCAGTCTAATGTATTTAATGCATATCTTTCTATTTATATTTTTGTCAAATATGTATTTTTGTTTTATTTGCAAGTATTTTATTAATAATTCATGCAAACGGTATACTATTTACTAGTTCTCATTTGTTTTCATGCCTTTTCACTTATGGGATACTTTTGAAGATTTAGCCAAGTCTGGTGCCTCATCTTTAACTGCTGTATAGTACTCAGAGGTGGACATCAATTCACATCTTTTCAAACTTTATTTTTTTAACCAAAGAACTGCTTAAGATTAAGGAAAGTGAACTTATACCCTTATAGCCTCTCAAAGTGAAGCCCAAAGCCCTAGGCTCAAGCTCCGTATTTCTTTGAAACAATTTGATATATCATATAAACAGAAATTGTGGATTTTGCAGACTATTTCATAGTATGTCCATGGTACTTTACTATAAAATAATATTTTTTGTTTACGGTTAAGTTGTTTTAATATTCATCTTCACTAAATCAATGAACTTGGCCCTCTATAAGATGCACTATTTTTTCCCCATGAGTTTCCATGCTGTCTGCATACTGCTGGGCAGCCCAAGTTTGAGAAATGTAGTCTTAATCTAAATATAGACAGCTTCTAAAAGTGGGATTTCAGGCAAAAATTTGCTTAAGTGACAGAGAGTAATACTTAAATCCCTTCTTATTATGAAAGGCAGCCCTGATAAATATACTTAGCACTGAAAACTCAACGTATGTCATTTCCCACAGTAAACAGCTAAAGCCATAACTTCAAAGGATTACTAACTGTGTTCCTAAAGGAAAATTCTTTGAAAGATGCCAAACCTTTAGGAGATTTTCTACAATGTATAGAGTGACACCAAGAGATGTCTTGGTTTGGCAAACCTCTCTAATTTTCATCAACAGTTCCCCAAGTCACCCAAACGAAACATATAACCTAAGTAATAACTTCATATGTCACCTGTCCCAACCAGATGGCTTCCCACATCTATTTTGTCAGACATTCTAGACCACAGCATATCTGCTTTCATAACTTTGGTAATGGTGTCCTAATCTTTCCCTTCCTTTTTCCCTGTTTGTTCTTTGTAGTTTGGGTCAAGGCTTATGTATTTGCTTGTGCCCTGTTGGATTTCATACGTCATTCTGTTTTTTTCTGAACTGCAATGTCGCTTAAAGTCTCTTTAATTTGTCTCTTTTTCTTTATATTTGTTTCATGTATGTTGATCTTGGCTGTAGGCTTCCCTAGTGGCTCAGATGATAAAGAATCTGCCTGCAGTGCAGAAGACCCAGGTTTGATTCCTGGGTAGGGAAGATCGCTGGAGAAGGGGATGGCAACCCTTTCTGGTATTGCCTGGAGAATTCCATGGACAGAGGAGTCTGACAGACTATAGTCTGTGGGGTCGCAAAGAGTCAGATGTGACTGAGCAACTAAGGCATTATACTACATTGTTTTGATTGTAAGCTCCCCGTGGGAAAACATTATATTCTCTGTATTTCAATTTTCCTTGGTATCAAGTATAGAAGCAGGCATGTAGTAGATCCTCAGTAAATACTTATTATCTGATTTAATTGCCTTGCCTTTGACAATTTGGTTGAATTTTAATTGTATATCTTCTAAGCAGTACCATTCAAAGAGTGGATCATAGACGAAATGCATGTGCATCATGTGTTAGAAATGTAGGACCTGAGTTGTTCCACCTTAGACTTACTGGATCAAAATATACATTTTATTAAGATCTCCAGGTGATTCATATGTACATTAAATTTGAGACCTACCTAGTATTTTTCCAGGCCCTAGGTGTTAGTTGCTGCTGCTGCTGCTAAGTCACTTCAGTTGTGTCTGACTCTGTGTGACCCCATAGACAGCAGCCCACCAGGCTCCCCTGTCCCTGGGATTCTCCAGGCAAGAACACTGGAATGGGTTGCCATTTCCTTCTCCAATGCATGAAAGTGAAAAGTGAAAGTGAAGTCACTCAGTCATGTCTGACTCTTCGCAACCCTATGGACTGCAGCCTACCAGGCTCCCCTGTCCATGGGATTTTCCAGGCAAGAGTACTGGAGTGGGGTGCCATTGCCTTCTCCGCTAGGTATCAGTAGGCTAACAAATTTTATAAATACTCAGTATAATACATTTTATAAATGTCAGTATCATTAAATGTTATCTGAAGCTTGGGGAATTTGAAACCAGAGTAAGGTTCAGAGTATCTTTTTAAAATTTGATATCTAGCTATCACCCTTGGACCAAACCAGACCCACCCCATGCACTGGTTATATGGCTTATGAGCTACGAATGGTATTCACATTTTTAAATGGTTGAAAAAAAATCAAAAGAATGTTTCATGATATATAAATGTTATGTAAAATCAAATGCTAGTGTCCATAAAGTTTTATTGGAACAAAGTCACACTTATTTGTTTATATAATGTCTATGTCTGCTTTCCCAGGTGGGCGCTAATGGTAAAGAACCCACCTGCCAACACAGGAGACATGAGATTTGGGTTCAGTCCCTGGGTAGGGAAGATCCCCTGGAGGAGGGCATGGAAATCCACTCCAGTTTTCTTGCCTGCAGAATCCAATGGACAGAGGAACCTGATGGGCTACAGTCCAAAGGGTGCCAAAGAGTCAGACACGATTGAAACGACTTAGCATGCACACCCATGGCTGCTTTTGCACTACAAGAACGGAGTTAAGTAGTTACAAGGGAGACCTTAGAGTCTGCAAAGCTGAAACTATCTGCTCTCTGGTCCTTTACAGGGAAAGTTTTCTGGGCATTGATCTAGTTTCATGATGCTTGTTTATATAGAAGAAGCTCCAGAGAGATCTAGTTAAATTTGTGGAAAAGCAACCATAAATTTTATATATTTGTTGACTATAATATTCTATGCCTGTACAATGCATCGAGAGGCTCACTACTGTATTATAAAATTACATGCTGTGAAAAATTATTTTGAAACATCACAAGATTATTATTTTGTGGGATAATGGCTTTCTTTTCTAACCAGTCAGGAAATAAGAAAAATAAAAGTTCTTGAAAATACCCAGTATGTCATTGTCATTTGGAACTCAATAAGCTATTACAGTTTTGTCAGGTTCAGTCTCTAAGGAGGTGAATGAAAATATATACCTTGGGCAATTTGGCCCCCATCAACATCATGCATCGTGGTTACTCTGACATCTGAAGAGGAGCAATTCTGCCCTGTCAACTTGGAGACTCAAAGCTGCTGGTAAAGGTCGCTCCTTCCTTCACCTTTAGCCACTGGATATCAGATTGAAACTACAGTGAGGAGATATGGAAAAGATGTTCTACATCTTCTGTCAAATTAGCCTAATCCTCATTAAGTTGTACTGCTAATTCAGCATGTTCCAGAGGCTCCTGACACTATGAGAAATGTCACCCTATGACTTTAGAGGGCTTAAAGGATATGAGGCTTCTTGGTTTGAGTCAATTCTTTGCTGATACATCCTGGGGATTAAGGGGGTGGGGACCCTTCTCAGCTGCCTACAGGATCTCTGTATATCTTCATATTTTAGGAATATAGAATGGCAGCCAAGTTGATTGACTGAATAAAACATAAGGCAGGAGGAATCCAAAGGCTGCCTGAAGTACTTGTACACTTGCATCCTTCACGTGCAAGACTTGTTAGAGCGAATGAGTGATGCTGTAAACATAAACATGCTGTAAAAATTAATAAATTCACTTTGAAGGTTTCATCCTCAAAATTAACACACAAAATCCCACCAGAAAGGGCTAATTGCTGAGTTTTTAGCTCCTTATTAAAAATATTCATTTTGAAAATCTGTACTGTTTAGTTGACAGCTTGCTGGATGACAATCAGAAAAGCGTGGGTTATGCTCTTCTCACTAGTAAAACACTTTGCATTTCTTGAATTCAGATTCTTTGCTGAGTAAAATAGACTTTAACTTTACCCCCTGTAAAAGTCTATTTTACTTTTACTGGCTTTTTAGCAAAGCAAAATTCTACGATGTTAAGTAACAATTGTACAACAGTGTTTGGGGTACTTTAAATGAAGGGCTAAGCAAATAAGGTCCTACTGCATAGCACAGGGAAACATATTCACTATCCTGCAATAAACCATAATGGAAAAGAATATTTTAAAAAGAATGTCTACATGTGCATAACTGAGCCACTTTTCAATACAGCAAAGATTGGCACAACATTGTAAATCAACTATACTTTAATACTTTTTTTTTAAAAGGAGGCTTTCAATTTAACTGCGTGTTCAGTCACTCAATCTTGTCCAACTTTGTGTGACTCCCTTTCTGTAGCCCACCACATTCCTTTGTTCGTGGAATTTTCCAGGTAAGAATACTAGAGTGGGTTTCCATTTCCTTCTCCGGGGGATCTTCCCTACCTAGGGATAGAACCCACATCTCTTGCATCTCCTGCATTGGCAGACAGATTCTTTACCTGAGAAGCCCAGCAATGTAAGTATCCATATAAACAAAACTCCCCAAGTTATAATGGAAACCCTCAACTATTTCTTTTTTTTTCTGCTCCTTTTCTGAGAGAGAAGAATTATAGTGAATAAATAAAGGGATAATGCTATATAATATCAAACTTGAAGCACATTGGAAAATAAAATCCTCATTTTCCTAGACTTTGCCAACCTGGGTTTAGAGATGAGGCTATAACAATAAAATGATAGCCAGAATGTTCTTACCTCTTGCTCCCACCTTTAATATAGAAGTTCCAGGGGGAGGCAGGTCCTCAGCCTGGCACTACTGTCCTTCTGTCCAGGTCTGCTGCTTTTCCACCAGATCCTGGGGTTTCAGAGGGTATTGCCAGTGTGGGTCAGGTACTGTACTTGATGCATCTCAGTCCTTGAAGTACCCAATTGTGCAGGGTCCTTGATGGATTGGGAGGGAATGTCTCTTATCTCTTTGTTCGACTGTTTCAGAATTTCTATACTGCTGTTGTTTATCACCTTTTTACAATGTCAGAAAACCCTCTCAATTTTTAATTAGAGATTTTTCTCTCTCTCAGATAGAACCCTGGCATATTCATGGGCCTAGTCTACAGGTAGGTTTGACTGATAACTACAATGAATCGACATTCCCATTCCTGGTTTTGTCATCAGGTCAGTTTAGTATGCCTTCCTCTTTGTCTCTGTGGAGTCTCTCCAGACCCCAGGCAAGTTGACTTGACAGACCTCCTTTACCAAGTCAATGCTTGTTCATCCCCAGACTCATCACAGCCTCAGCAGTGAGCAACATCTCCCATATAAACTTATCTTGGTTGGGCCACCCTCTGGTCCACTAGACATGACTAGACATATCTGACTTTCAGCAGTGGACACAACCTTAGCTAAGCCAGTTAATCTGTGTGGGCTAAGGAATTTCCTTCTGTTGCATATTTGTATGCCTTTCTTACATGGAAAGCAGGATCAGTGTTTCCTCTCTCTGCCTACAAAACCTGGGAAGCATTGAATAATGCACTAAGTTGAGGCAGACAGTAGGTCTATTTGAAGTAGTGTTACAGGGGATTCTCTTGCTCACTGAGTATCAATTATTTGTCAGGCACTGTGCTATGTGTTACTTAATTTAATTCTCACAACAGTCTGCTTTGTTTTTACGGTTTTATTATTAAGTCAAAATAAAAAATTCTCCTCCTCAAGATGCAGGGTTTCAATAACCTGCTCAAGTTTATACAATTAGAAAATGGTAGGGATTTCAAATATTGGTCAGTTGGACTACAGAACCCACTATTTTTTTCACTCTAATATGCTGAAGGTATTTATATATCCTTCCTACTTATTTTGCAAATTCACTAAATTCCTCTCTATATTTGGATTCTATTTACATATCTTCCCCCACTGCATTACTCACAATGACAGACTCATCCTTATTTTGTTTTTTAACCATAAACTTTTCACAATTACCTTTTCCCAGAAGAATTGTTGCAGTATAGTCTCACAATAGAGAAGGAGCTGCTGTTAAAACAAACACATCTAAACACTACTATCATTCTCAACACCTTGTACCGACAAAAGTTAGCTACTTATATTCCTGGAAGGGTAGGCTGGACATCTGCCATTTCCATTAGTGGAAGATGCTTCTGCCCAGTGATAAATTGGTTCCAGTTGTCTTACAGGATTCAGACATCTACCATGTCTAGCCAGGAAACCATCAACCCCTTTATCAATTGAGAAATAAGAGCGAAGTTAATGCCAAAAAAGAACAACAAGGTATGCGACAGGTTCATTGTACTCTCTGTTTGTGGACCAGTAGTAGGATTATGTCATAAATATGCTCCTGACAGTTCTCTGCCTGGAACTTCAATTACAGACACAATGGGTACATCTACAGCGCAACTGCTCTGTGTATTCCAGCATTGTTCTATATATTGTAACAAAGAAAATAAGTAATGAGTAGCTTTTCATGCTAAATGTTTTAGCTGCAATTTTGTTGACTTTTTTGAAATTTAATTATTTCAGTGTCAATAAAGTAATTTTTGGTAAAACATACTTTATCAATGAAGGAGACTCTTATTTTATAGAATGGATAAGTCTGTCCCAGGTTTTCCTTGTAACTGTGACTATTTTCTATATGTGATCAATTTTAAGATATTTATTTATTTATTTTTATTTATTTATTTATTTATTTATTTTATTGTTTTTGCCATACATTGTCATGATATCACCATGGGAAGATATTTAATATAAGACTTTTTCATATACTTTATCATATGAAAGGCATGACGTCAGTTAATGTGACTGATAAGGAAATTGAAGTGTTGTTTACTAAATATAAAAAAAGGTTTTAAAATTTTGGCACTGTACATGGTTGTGTCTGAAATTTTCTATTGATATGCATAAATAATGAAGTATGTATTTTTTTAAATTTTATTATTATTATTATTTTTTAATTTTCTTTACTTTATTGTGTTGGTTTTGCCATACAATGACATGAAACCGCCATGGGTCTACACATGCTCCCCCTCCAGAACCCCCCCCCTCCTCTCTCGACTCCCTCCCCCTGGGACATCCCGGTGCACCAGCCCGGAGCATCAACCCTGGGCGGACGATTGATTTCACATATGGTAATTAACATGTTTCAATGCCATTCTCCCATATCATCCCTGTATTTTTTATGGAAAATATTATATTTGCTCTGTTCAATCTAAATCCTTAAGAAATAAAGTAAACAAGAGATGCAATACTAGTAGTACTCTCGCGTGAATATGTAAGTGGCTAAAGGTGACAAGAGGTTTTTTTATTCCTTTAGTATACAGCGTGGAATAGTTTTCATAATTCTTTGATGTCAGATTTGGAAAATATTGGTAATTATTTGATGGTCTCTTCTGCTAAGGCAATGCAACATACATTGTTTTATTGGTAGAAATTAATATTAAGTAATCATTTCCTAATAGTTCATTTCACCCAAAAGAATTTTGTTGTATGCCTTCAAAATGAAACTACCTTACAAACTTAAACACTGGGATTTGAAATTCTGTAATTTGTGGTTCGTACACAGAAATTATTCATAAATCAACACACAATTTCATGATTAAGAGACAAAACTCCATCATATAACAAGGATACTCTAAATGAAACTTTGGGGCAGGCAAGGAATAGTCAACACTGAAGCTATAGAAGTGACCCTGTTCTCAAGGAACTTTTCTATCCTGACTCAGATGATTCAAGATTAATTCCACTAATCTATATTTTGATAATTTTTAGAATAAATTTTTAAAGGCTTTATGTAACTCTGTGCCCTAAGGATTTGTAAGCTAGATATCCTAGTAATGTAGACTTAAAGAAATATATGCTTCCTTTACATATACATGTATATATAATATTAACTATACCGACAAACAAAAGCAATGACAACTGTGCCTACATTTTTAGAAGTTGAAAAAACAACTGTTAGCAGTGAGGAGGCAAAGGAAGAAGAATAAATGTTCTCAACTCACATGCACACACACATACACACACACACAATAAAATGCTCCTAATAAAGTAACTTAAAAAGACAGCTCAATCTTTTCTTGTACTACTTCTCTTTTAGTACTCAGATAATTGGTCTTGTGAAATAAACTTTTAGAGAGCAGATCATTTGGATTAAATTGGCTCTAATATTTAATATTGAGAGCCACCTCAGAAGCAGAAATGCCTTTGGGATAGGCATTAAATAAAAATATACATGAAGTGGCTGAGTATAACATAATAAGGAATGTTGGGGCCTATAGAAGGCTTGGTGAACAACAGAGTCTAAGAATTGCTTAAAGATATTAATATTCCATTTTTTAAATGTTAGTTTTCTGTTGGCTAAAACAAAACACTTTGATTTGAAACCCTTCTTACGTTGTTAAACCTAATTTTTTCCATTTTCTTTCTGAAACATCGACTTTTGAACAGCTTTAAGTTAGTTTAAATTGCTAAGATGTGACTTAAAAAAACTACCAGTATTTTCTAGTTTTGAGATGGAAATTATTAATTAGGGTAGCAATTTCTTTTTGAAACTGTAGGATCTGACACCAAATCCACAGCAAGTTTCAGCAGAACAAGGCATTTCTTCCCATTGGGAATCACTTATTCAATTAAAGCATGCTTTCCACTTTCAGTTATCAAGACAAAAGAAAATGGAAGATGATCTCTTATACCTAAAAGTTAAGATTTGTACAAAAAATAAGGAATATTATAAAGTTGTGTCAGAAACTGGCTTTATATCTACAGGAAAGAAATATTTTCTTCCAATTAAGGAAGTTGGAATTTCATGTACTCCACAAGTGCTCAGTGTTTCTAAAATCACAGGAAACCATGTCTCCCCAACCTGACAATAAGAATTTTGTATTTGGAAATGTGTTCTTTCAAAACCTTTTTCCTTATATGAAAAAGGAAATAGACTGAAGAATCACTCATGCTATCATACCTTTTGAAAAACAATACTGGAATCTCTTCTTGAATCATTAAATGAATGCATTCATACTAAAAAATAGATCATCACTTTGCTATAAATTTTCATTTCCTCAGAAAATATAAAGATCAAAGCATTTCATTTTGTAAAGCATGCATTAATGACCCACTATGGTTATCAAAAGATTTTAAACTGCTCTGTCCTTGCCCTTGACAACTTACAAAGAACTGCCTTTTATGATGCGGTTCTCCCAGGAATCTGGGATACCATCAGTAATTGATTTTGCTGAGAGATCTAATTGTTTGATAAAAGCATTATTTCATCCTTTAGAAGAGTAACCTTGGAGGACCAGGTCTTGACTCTTCTTTCTTTACAGTCTTGAAGAGATACGTCTCTAGATTGAATGGTACTGCTTGGTTGACTGTTTAGAATTAATTGATTGGTCAGTTCAGCCAAATAGCCACTTTATCATATTTTTCCTCTTTCAGTTGAATTGAATTTTGCTTGAGCAGACTGAAAAACTAAGCTTCAAGTAGATCAGAACCAGAGATTACATTTTCTCCAGGTGGAAGCAAATGGCTGGAAGCCTTAGAAGCTCTTAATTCAGAATATTTTTCATAAAGGCATAAGGGTGTCAAATCGCCCTTAAAAACCATCTGTAATTTAGCATATCCTAAAGGGAACTTCTTTTGACCTTCAAATCTGCTCCTTCCGTGATCTTTTACCATCCACAACTCCCTTGGTAGAACTAAGCTATGATCCTCTGCTTAAAAGTACTCATTGGCTCCCTATTGCTTATGAGTCACAGCCATTCTAGGATCTTTGAAACCTGGTGGTGATTTGCTGATCATCCACTAAGAAGATACTTTATCACCTTCCACAGCAACCCATGTAGACTTCTTGCTCTTCTCTGAAGTTTCCCTACTTCCATGTCTTGGCTTACCTGGTTCAGCTGAAGCAAATGCAGGTCGTCTGTGAATTCTCCTGACAGTTAACTCTGCGCTGCTGCTGCTGCTAAGTCACTTCAGTCGTGTCCCACTCTTCTCGACCCCATGGACTGCAGCCCACCAGGCTCCTCTGTCCATGGGATTTTCCAGGCCAGAGTACTGGAGTGGGCTGCCATTGCCTTCTCCACTGCACACTCCTCATTTATGTATTTGCAGAGCTCCTCCAGGCCACTCTTTGGAAGAACTTCTTTTCCTTGTTTCCTCCTCTCTTTTCCCCCAATTCTAGCCCCAGCTACAAGGTCCCACCATAGCCCAAGTTTTTTTTTTTTTTTTTCTTAATGTAGGGAGTTAGGGCTTCTGCCTACATATAAACCTCTGTGTGTTCACCAGGAAAAACTCAATCAACCTTGTACTTATGTCAATATTTCTTCCCTTCAGGATTGACTACATTTTTCAGCACTGCTCAGAACCTTGTGGATATGTGTCAAGTGTTAAGTATTCACATTATTAGCGATGCCAAAGAACTGCAAAGATGGAAAACCTATAATGCAAACCAGACAGGTTCTCAGGGATACTAGCCTTAACATAAATTGAAAGGTAAATATCATCTCTGCTAAGATAAATCTACAGCGGTTTTTATCTTGAACATCAATGAACTAATTTATCTGAATTGTTTATGCCTCTGGGACACAGTCTGGAAAACAGAGAAATACTGGACATCTCCAGAGATTGAAAGTGTGTATACCATTCAGAAAAAGATAAAAAACGATTCTGTTTACTTCAATACATCATGTGGCCTTGACTCAAAGTTGGATTAACTCCAAATCTGGAAGGATTCAGTAACCTTTGTGTTACACTATCTTTTTTGCTATTGTTCCTCAAAGGGGAATGATATTTAATTCTGCAATGTTTTACTTATGCCCAAGGCCTAATTCTACCTGTTGAGTAAATACTTAAACCTCTGCACCTGATGATTAGAAATATTTTCCTGTTACCTCAGTGATACACTGGGTTTCCCTGGTGGCTCAAGCAGTAAAGAGTCTGTCTGCAATATAGGAGAACTGGGCTTGATCCCTGAGTTGGGAAGATCTTGGGAAAAGGGCGTGGCTACCCACTCCATTATGTTTGCCTGGAGAATTCCATGGACAGAGGACTTGTGTGCCTACAGTTCATGTGATCACAATGAGTTGGACATGACTGAGCAACTCACACACACATACACACACACATACACACAGTGATGCACTTTTAATCGCATCTACTTCAAGGAGCTTGACTTGGTACAGACTGCAATTTTCTCTAAGATTCAATACCTCAGACAAAATTGATCTCAGACTAATCAATAATCTGGATTTAAATCAGCTATTACTTAATAGGAGACTGTGTATAAGACAATGCTATTTTTAGCGTCAAGTACTAGTTGACCCAGTGGTAAAGAATCCTGCCAATGCAGGAGACACAAAAGTTGCAGGTTTGATCCCTGGGTTGGGAAGATCTAATGGAGTAAGAAATGGCAACCCACTCCAATATTCTTGCCTAGAAAATCCCATGAATAGAAGAACCTGGTGGACTATAGTCTACGGAGTTGCAAAGAGTTGAACACGACTGAGCAGGAATGCATGCAAAAAGTCTCTAACCTATAATATTAGGGTTAACAACAATACAACTTAGTGGCCCAGAAAAATTAGTTGCCACTGAAAGAACTTCCTTTAGGCAGAAGTTTCTCTTACTGACGCTACCATCATCTTTGAAGCAGTAGAGAATTGAGCCTCTGAGCATTTGCTTATTAAGCATGGAGTAATTAGATAAAAGAATTTTACTGAGTTGATAGGATTTCCTGTGACTTTTGAGAAAGCTTTTTTCCAGTTATTCATGACTTCTCATCTACCAGTCTCAGAATGTTTTCAGGCTTACATTAGGAGTTTTGGATATTCTGGGTTTGGGTAAACTGGACTTTGCTTGATGCACTGGGGAGTATTTAACTTTTCAACTTGGTTTCTACTTATTCCATATGTGTATCATTTTAGCTGAAAATTGTTGGAGAAATTTGATCCCGCAGTCTTGAGAAAATGAAAAGGGGTTATGAAGTTTAAAATTACCAGGCCATAAGCAATTTTGAGGAGTTAAGTTCTGAATTTTAAAAACCCTGGAGCATTGTTTTGGTCTGTTTAACTTGTTGCATAGAAACAGAAGTTTGTTACCTGAGAAAATGTCATTCTTCCTTTGAATAAATGGTTTATATCAAATTCTAGCCCTTAATAACTGTTGTGTGTTTAGGCATCTTATCTTGTCAATGGGATGATTAAGGGAGGAATGCCTCATGGTATTTGGGTTAATTTAGGTTGCTTAGAAGAAAGAGTTATTGACCACTTAAGAAACAGTTTATAAAATTAGGTATAACAGTAAAAATGCATAGAGAATTATAATATACTGTAGTAATATAAGGTATGATTATTTGAATGGACATTTTATGATTTTACTACACATGGTCCTTATATACTTTTTCCATAGTTTATATTGCTTTGGTGGGGAAAAAATCTATATTCATGATGAACATAAGCCCAAGAAGTTCTCATTTGCATAAAACATGGTATAGAACCAGAATTCATGATTCAAGGTGTCAAACACTGTGTATAAAAGCAATCAGAGCTGTGACAAATTTCACTAGTCATATATCTACATACACAAAAATACTATTATGTGCATTAGGAGCTTCGAGTTGCCTCTGAGGTATGACAGTAACATGCTGTCATCACTTTCTCACTTTCCACTCACACCTCCACCCTCAACAATCTTGCTCATGTCCCTGCAATGCTATTGAAACTGCTCTTGTTTTAGCTTGCAAAGATCTCTTCTTGCTCATTCCCAGACATTAGACTTCTCTGCAACATTTTACACAGAGCTTCACCATCTTGAATCCCTTTCGTCCGCTGGCTTAACAACATATTCTTTAATGAAAGTGCTCTTATTCTTCTAGTGTACCTCCTACCCCTTTAGTCATTCTTTTTTAGTTTCCATCAAGTCACATTTTCCTCTCCCCATTAAACCTCTTTTGGCCTTCTAGTCCTTCTATTGGAGAAGGCAGTGGCGACCCACTCCAGTACTCTTGCCTGGAAAGTCCCATGGATGGTGGAGCCTGGTAGGCTGCAGTCCACGGGATCGCTAAGAGTTGGACATGAATGAGTGACTTCACTCTCCCTTTTTATTTTCATGCATTGGAGGGGGAAATGGCAACCCACTCCAGTGTTCTTGCCTGGAGGATCCCAGGGTTTGGGGGAGCCTGGTGGGCTGCCATCTGTGGGGCCACACAGAGTCGAACACAATCAAGTGATTGAACTGAAGTCCTTCTACACACATTTTCTCCGAACCATCTCTGTCTTCTCTGATGGTATCATTTCCATCCATATGCTGATGGCTCCAAAAGCAGACCTTTCTCCTTAGCACACACTTAGATGTCTGTAGTAAGCATCTAAGGGGTTTTCTGAAGAGGATCCAGTTTTCAGGAATGACTTTCCCTTTCTAGCTGTATGTTGAAGGTGTATTACTGTGTGACCTTTCCAGGTTCCACAGCCAGTACTTCCAGGGATGTGCGTTTCATTCAAGCTTGGACCATAAATGTGTGTCCTGAGATGTTTGGATTTGAGACTGGGAGTCAGGAGAGCCTCTCTTTGAGATCCGGGGCTGAAATTAGGGTGGTTGTTGTCTCGAATGCATCTAGTGTCACATAAGGGCCCTATATTATTGATTGGCCCAACTTACTAAGTATTTTAGACATCCTCTAATTGTAGGGTTCAAAGTTTGGGAGTTGCAGGCAACTGTGTATACTCTCATATAGACCTTATATGTAGAGATGGACAGTCTGTAAGTCAGATATTATAAAATTTATTCTTATATGAGTTATATCTCAATACTAAATAGTTTTTTAAAAGTTAAAAAAATAAATGAGAGAAACATCCAGTGTTCTGAGGCATTAGGTCTCCGAATCATCTATTTGCTGAGGTACAGTTACATCCCATCCCAGTACATTTACAGTGAAGTTCGCTCTTGGTTAAAGCTAACTTGATCAACATCTGCCACCTTTTATGAAAATGGCCCTGGTGAATAAGACATCTTGCTGCCTACAGGACATTGCTAGTTCAATGTCATGTACCTCTAATTCTCTCTCTCATCTCCCACCGCATCCTTACTTCTGAGTCTGCTTCTTCTTCCATAGCTCAGTAAATGGCATCTTCACTTATTCAAACAACTAAGCTGCTTATTATCTTTGATTTTTCCTATGTCTTGCCCTTCCATCCAATCAGTCAAATCCTGCTATTTATTTGTCCATTTATTTCCATTGCCATTCTACTATGTTAGTCCCTTTTGCAATTCCTTTATTCAATCACCTTGTAACTGGTTTTATCCCTTCTATACTCTGCCATCTTCCAATGAATTCTTACTCTAAAGCAGTCTCTTCTTGGCTTCCAATTCAGAACCCTCAATGATAAAGTTCATGGTTTCCTCTCTAGCTTTGTCTCCTGCTATCACCTTTGTTCATATGGGTCATATGGTTCAGTATACAAGAATCACAATAAAATGCAGATAGATGCTCTATATTAATCCCTCTTTCTGAAATGACTTTCATTCCTTTGTCACTATCAGAGCACTCTGAACTATTAATTGACTATTTACCACTAGTCTGTAATCTCCTTGAAGCCAGGGATAATGCTCTGTGATTGCATTACTATTGTATCTTAACATAGTACCTGTTTTATGGTAGACATTCTATAAATAATTATTGAACAGATGTACACATTAGGAAAGTGAAATGCTGCTGGATGCAAGTATAGAGGGAGGAAGTAGAGATTTGAACTTGGAAGTCAAGGACAAAGTTCTTTTCCCTGAACTGAATGTTGGGAGGAAAGCAAGACTGTAACTTTGGGTTCAGTGTTTTGTGAATTATCACTTAGCAGTCTTAATAGTCTTGAGCATGCAGCTCTTCACGCACTAGTTCATGTTCATCTCTCGGGACAGGCATTGATTCTTTGACATGTAGCTAGTCAGGTAGAATAGATTTTACTGTCTACAGCTGGTGGCATTTTTCTCTGTGCTTTCAGTTTTTTGACATTTTTTTAGATATTGCTGCTTTGATTTTTCCCAAGCACTGCAATGAGGGCTATTAGATTATTAATGGCCACAGCTGTGCATATCCTAGAAAAATTAACTACTTAATTGCATTAGTATGAGCCTCTTGAGGCTTAGTGCTGGGTTCATATTGAAGTGATTGGATGGGCTGGATGATAATATAAAATGTGGTAGGTCATTAGAGATTTAAAATTGTGCTTGATTTCAGACTACTCAGGCTTAAAAATAGAAGGATACATAGAGATGTTTGAAAGCAGATGCTTGGAATTGAAGGAAATCTCGTCTTGATAAGGCTCATAAGTCATTTGTTCTACCTACCAGTTGCAGAGTGAGTAATAAATTTGTAACCAAGATGTGAACTAGTTCCACTTTGCCCGTAAGGATTTAGGCAAGACTAGCTGATCTCCTCATTCTTCATCTTTAGCTTTTCCAAAGACTTCTGTCAGTTCCCCAAAAGCTTATGCTTTGATGGTCATCTGACTCCAGTGTCCTGCCTCTACTGCCTACTTGTCATTAGTTCTTGTCTTATGCTTGTTCCTTTATCTCTGATCTGTCACTGTTGCCACTAACCCTAATTGATACGCAGCCCCATTTTGGCACCTTATTGAGGCACCCACAGATACTGGAGATTTGTACACAGTAGAACAAAGTTATTGTAAGTGTATTACTGGAAGTTAGTTGTTCTTGTTAGCCGCTCAGTCATGTCTGATTCTTTGAGACCCTATGGACTATATGTAGCCGGCCAGGCTCCTCTGTCTGTGGAATTCTCTAGGCAACAATACTGAAGTGGGTGTGCACTCCCTTCTCCAGGGGGTCTTCCATACCCAGGGATCAAGCTTGGATCTCCTGCATTGCAGGCAGATTCTTTACCACCCAAGCCACCAGGGAAGCCCAGAAGTTAGTCATCCTTCTCCTTAATTCACTGCAGGTCATTATCACTGGCCACACTGCCTAGTAAGGGGCCCACTTCTATTATTCTTCTGAATTGCCTCTGGGAATTCAGAATTCTCAGTCAATTATATAGCACAACTTAACTCTCTTCAATCTCCCTTCCCCAGATCTCCTTTGCATATCTGAAACCCATCTAGTTATTCAGGCAAAAGAAAAAGACATGGACTCATTTAGAAACACAAAGACTGTCTTGCCATTTCATGTTTTCATTAGGATTCTTCCTTCTTAGAACCCTGATGGTTGAAAATCATCCTTTCTTCTATCTCTTAATAGCACATTTATTCCAAGGTGAATATGGAAAGGGACGTTCTGGTTTGTCGGCAGAGAAGTGTGAGCTTTAAAAAAAGTTAGCTCTCTCAGTGAGCAAGTTGCCTTTCTCTGGGGAATATTATATAAGATATCACAGACTCTATCCCTATTGATCCTTAAAGATGTGACTATATTATAAATCTTTTTCACTTAGGAAATTAGAATCAGTTGAGTGACAAAAATTCTTTTCCTATGATATTAACCTTCTTTGTAAGGATGGGTAGGACATAAAAAACTTATGGACTTCGCTGGTGACTCAGTGGTAAAGAATCTGCCTGCCAGTGCAGGAGACACTAGAGACTTGGGTTCAATCCCTGGCTTGCCAAGATATCCTGGAGGAGGAAATGGCAACTCACTCCAGTATTCTAGCCTGAGAAATCCCATGGACAGAGGAGCCTGGCGGGCTACAGTCCATCAGGTCGCAAAAGAGTCAGACTGGATTTAATGACTGTATAGCAACACCAAAGACATTTTATGTTGTTTTACTCCCTCTCTTCTCTTGGTTGATAACTATTCTCTCTTCATCATCTCATTTTGAGAGAAATTTGCTCATGTAACTAAGTTTTAACTATGTAGCAATTTTTAAGCTTTTCCTAGCGGTTTCCAAACAAATGACTTACGAAAGACAGGAAAATAACACAAATTAAAAAGGGAGTTTAGTTATGTAGGGAACAGATTCAAGGAGAGAACACCTGGCCTGTCTACAAACAGAATCTGTGCTGAGCAAATGCTGAGTGCAGCGCACAGGCTGGGGGCACTATGCTTTCCTTTGCAAGTGGAAACCCAGGTTCTGCTGCTCAGCTCAATGAAATGTCCACTTTAAAATGCATGCCAATTAATAAAAGCAAGCAAGCAAACAAACAAAATATGCTTGTGATATCAATGCTGTGAGCTTCAAGCAACACACAGGGAAGGTGAATCTGACCTGAGGGTCAGGACTTTTTGAACATCACTTATTGTTTAAACTTTGGAACTTTCATAGGTACTTTCTTCTTCTTTCCCTCCCTTATAGCTTCCTTCTCCAACCATGAGACACCCGACTCCCGTTTTCTTTAATATATTTACTCATTTGCTCAAGCCTCCAATGCGCAGAGGGCTTTCCAGGTGGCACTGGTGATAAAGAACCCACCTGCCAATGCAGGAGACTTAAGAGACACAGGTTCGATCCCTGGGTCAGGAAAATCCCCTGGAGAAAGGCATGGCAACCCACTCCAGTATTCTTACCTGGGAAATCCAAGGACAGAGAAGCCTGGTGGGTTATAGTCCATAGAGTTGGATATGACTGGAGTGGCTTAGCATAGCACAGAATCCACAGAATGTAGTTTCTTAATTACTCACCCAGATCACTAGAGAAGTAAACCTTTGCTGTGTGCACGTACCCATTATCAAGATACAGACCATTTCTGTCACTTCAGAACGTTCTACTGTGCTTATCTTCTATAAATATGTTATTTCTTAGTATATTTCAGCACACGTCTTAGGGCCAGGATTGCTTGTTTACCATTGACTCTCTCTAACTAGCATAACTGCATATAGTAAACGCATAATGAAAATTTGTAAGTAAAGTTTTTTCCTATGAAGTGAAAACCTCTGACAAATTACTTTTCTGGAATCTTTGTCATTATGACTATTCCCTTGTGACTGGGACATCTCTGTATTATTTTGGTATATGTAGGCCTTTCAACTCTGCAGTATTTTGATCTCCCATAGATACAAATGCAGCTATGCTGTGTATTGGGAGATCTTTTCATAGACTCTGGAAGCAGCTTCCTGACTCCACATACAACATCATTTTTATATTAAATTTCTTGGTGTTGGATGATTCTGTTCTGTCTCCTTAATGACAAAGGTCATTTGGGCTCTACTATTAAGGTCATTTTAATGTTACTGTGTCTCCCCTCAAAGTTTAGGCTTAAAAATGTTAAAACAGAAAGAGGGCAGGGGTGGGATGATATGGGAGAATGGCTTTGAAACATGTTAATTATCATATGTGAAATCAATTGCCAGCCCAGGTATGATGCTTGGGGCTGGTGCATGGGGATGACCCAGGGAGAGGGAATCGGGAGGGAGGAGGGAGGGGGAACATATGTATACCCATGGCGGATTCATGTCAATGTATGGCAAAACCAACACAATAAAGTAAAGAAAATTAAAAAAAAAAAAAAAACAGATGGTGGTACTTAGAGGGTAATTAATTTTCCTTTGGAGAAATAATTGCTTTCTTTAAAAATACATGAATGTCTCTTTTTTTCCCCAAGAGGTAATGGTTTAGTAAACTTTAGGAATGAACTGGGCTGCCCTTGACCAGGATTTAGGGGAAAAGGAGAAATATTTAAGGCTTTTGCCCTTGTCTGGTTGTGTGAATTTGAGAGCCTTACTTTCTTGGGTGTTTGGGAAAATTAAATAAAGCGAAATTTTTAAGCACTTAGCATGTTCCTGATGCAGAGGAAGTCTTTAGAAGTTAACGAGTCTAATTCTTAGAAGTAGAAAGGGGGCGTTGTTAATTGATCTCATTGACTTTGTTTAGACACTGTGAGTCTTATCAGAGTAGTACATATAAAATTCCACAAGGTTCTGATATTCAGGCTCCATTTGCACTGGTGGTATTTTTAAAATTAATTATTGATTAATGACCAAGTTACTCTTCTTTTTTGTGTTATAGTAAATCAGTTGGGAAATAGTTGAATTTTCCTATTCTTCCTAGATAGCAATGTACAGCATGTCACTGACTAACAGATGTCATTAAATGCAATCTTACCAGCAGCCTGTGTTTTAATATTTAGAGACAGTTTTTAATATATTTTTAAAAGGCCATCTGAAGTAAAATTTCCCATGTGTTTATATTTCAAATTTTCCATATTCCCCAACGTTGAACTTCCAGCAACTCTTTGATATCACATATTCTGTGAAACAATAACATTTTTTTTTTGTATGTAGCTGCTTGCCATTTGAGTTTTTACAGTTATTTAAATAAATATAAATAATGATACTGTATAAAGAGCTATTGAATGAACATTCTCTTGAAATTCTTCTGAGTTAAACTTCTGCCAGGGGCTTACTTATTGGGTAGAAATGATCGTGGTATCCATATTTTAGCTAGTGGGAGATGTATTTTAATATTTCATTTGAAACAAAGAAGTGATTATTTCTGC
Source organism: Antilocapra americana (assembly GCA_007570785.1). NCBI lineage: Eukaryota > Metazoa > Chordata > Mammalia > Artiodactyla > Antilocapridae > Antilocapra > Antilocapra americana. The sequence continues at coordinate 19,538 of ML661364.1, forward strand.
AAAAATGTGTTTGAAGCTTGCTTTCCCTTCTCATAACGTGGAGAAGCGTACTGACCCCCCAGACAGAGTGTACTGATAAGATGACTATAGCTAAATGAGCCTACTGCTCGGTACAGGTTGCCCAGGGCTATAGGAACAGCAGCCCTAATTTGCCTTTTGCAGAGTATTGGAGGGGAAAAATGCATCTTTTTTCACAAGTGTTTGACAAAGACTTTTAAAATCTGCTCGGCCAGACATAGGAAACCAGAACCAAGAAGCAGAGCTTCCAGTACAGATCATTACTGGTGCTTCTACTAGATAGTGTCAATCTGTGACATGGAGAAGCGGACCCAGGATGAAGCCAACTTAGGTCTTTCAACTCGGGGATTAAGGCATGTCTTCCCTAGGAGGGTGAATTGGAGGTTGATATCAGGTCTCATTAAATATCCTTTATTCAGTCCATACAGCTCATCTTTATGTTGGTTTGGAGATTCAGCAAGCTGAATCTAATTCTCATTTTCTTTTGCTAAGTAATTTTCAACACATAGAAAATCAATATAATTTGTCATCCAAATAAAGTTCCAAATCAATGAACGCTTTCAGATGTTGTTTTACGAGGACAGCTAATGCCTAGACCAAAGAGAACTAGTAGAAGATAGTCAAAGCTTAGTTGTTTGCATTAATTTCTTCTGCTTCTCTATAGAATATTCAGTGAGGAAGGTCTTGCCAGGCTTCTAGATGAGATTTTAGGCAGTTCTAGTGTTATTCTGAATATTCTTAGATGATATAAAATCTAAGTGATCAGTTTAAGATGAAAAACACAGCCATGGTTTAGAAGCTAGAATTTCTAATCAACTCTGAAAATTGAGTTTTTCTATTAATTATTTCTTGGTTAGTTAAAACTGCCAGTTTAACATCATGGGTTGCATGTAGTGGTGATGGTGCTATGCTCAGCCATGTCTGACTCTTTGCAACCCCATGGGCTGTAGCCCACCAGGCTCCTCTGATCATGGTATTTTCCAGGTAAGGCTACTTGAGTAGATTGCCATTTTCTATTTCAGGGGATCTTCCCGACCCAGGGATTGAACCCATGTCTCTTGTGTTTCCTGCATTGGCAGGCAGGTTCTTTATTCCTGTGGTAGCTGGGAGGCCCTGGATTACATGTAGATATCTGGAAATGATGAATCCTACCTACTATCAGAACTATAGTGCTAAAGCAGCTAAAACCAGGTAACAAGAGTTCTTACATAGTTCTGTTTTCAAGAGGCCTTTTTCTTGGTGTTGTACATGTTATAATTTTCATAAGAGCTGCTCTTTTATGATGACAGTCTGGACTTAGCAGTGCAGTGCTGGAACTGGGCTGTAGACTGCCACTGCGCATGACAGTCTGTGCTGGCCTTGTCCCAGGCTGGATGCACGCTTGCCCTAAACTTGTTCCTTCAGTGAGTCTCTCCCCCAGGTAAACACAGCTCCTAGCTGCTGCAGCAGAAACATTCATTGTGCATCCTTCCCCAGGTTCCTTTGCATCTCAGTCTGCCTCAGGGTTGGGTAATACTAACTGGTGATTGTGCAGGAAACTCAGCAGGCCCTTGCTGGCTCTGGTGCAGCTGGAGAAAGACAGTAAAAACCACCACTACCTGGCAAGCTTTCGTTTTTACCTGTTTATAGGGGAAGCAAAGAGCAGTTTCCTATGAAGAGAGACACCACAGGGGAAAGTGCTCATGGAAAGGAGAAGGACTGTGGCTACACTGAAGTGTTGGGAGGTGCTCTTAAACAGCTTGCTTATTCCTGATCTCAACATCAGGTTTATATAATGAAAATCCATAATGAAACAGCTTAGAATTGCTCTTCACTGTCAGCTTTGGCTAGCTTTCTTTCTTTTGATGTATATAAACTCATGCTACCATTTAAAAATAAAAGTGAACACAGCATTAACATTCTTAGGCATTCCTTGTAAATTTTATCACCTCCCATCTCTTTTGGAGGTTTCCCACCAAAAATCTATATGTATGAGAAACAATACCCAAGTTTAGACAAAGTTCTCTTTTGGGCCAGGTTATATTGTTTTCCTAGGCTCAAGTTTCTGTAACTTTTGCCCAAATCTTAATAGTAGACCATTCTCAGATACATTTATCACTTGGGAGCAGGAGTACAAAAGAAAAGGTAATCAGAATTTGTTTAATTATAAATCAGAGTTAACCAGATCACTTCTAAAACCTAGTCCAGTGAAAGTTCTATGTTTTGACTATTACCAACTCCCTTCACTGGGATAGAGTAAGCATGTTTTACTATAGATAGAAGAGGATCAGTTCAGTTCAGTTCAGTTGCTCAGTCATGTCTGACTCTTTGTAATCCCATGGACTGCAGCATGCCAGGCTTCCCAGTCCTTCACCAACTCCTGGAGCTTGTTCAAACTCAAGTCCATTGAGTCAGTGATGCCATCCAACTATCTCATCCTCTGCCGTCCCCTTCTCCTCCTGCCTTTAATCTTCTCCAGTATCAGGGTCTTTTCCAATGAGTCAGTTCTTCTAATTAGGTGGCCAAAGTATTAGAGCTTCAGCTTCAGCTTCAGCCCTTCCAATGAATACTCAGGACTGATTTCCTTTTGGACTGACTGGTTGGATCTCCTTGCAGTCCAAGGAAACCTCAAGAATCTTCTCCAACACCAAAAAGCATCAATTCTTCAGTGCTCAGCTTTCTTTATAGTCCAACTCTCACATCCATACTGACTACTGGAAAAATCGTAGCTTTGACTAGATGGGTCTTTGTTGGCAAAATAATGTCTCTGCTTTTTAATATGCTGTCTAGGTTGGTCATAGCTTTTCTTCCAAGGAGCAAGTGTCTTAATTTTCTGGCTGCAGTCACCATCTGCAGGGATTTTGGAGCCCAAGAAGATAAAGTCTCTCACTGTTTCTATTTTTCCCTCATCTATTTGCCATGAAGTGATGGGACCAGATGCCATGATCTTAGTTTCCTGGATGTTGAGTTTTAAGCCTCTTTTTCACTCTCCTCTTTCACTTTCATCAAGAGGCTCTTTAGTTCCTCTTCGTTTTTTGCCATAAGGGTGGTATCATCTGCATATCTGAGGTTATTGATATTTCTTCTGGCAATTTTGAGTCCAGCTTGGGCTTCATCCAGCCCAGGATTTATTTTGTATGATCTACTATGCATGTAAGTTAAATAAGCAGGGTGACAATATACAGCATTGATGTACTCCTTTCCTGGTTTAGAACCAGTTTGTTGTTCCACATCCAGTTCTAACTGTTGCTTCTTGACCTGCATAGTGATTTCTCAGGAGGCAGGTTAAGTGATCTAGTATTCTCATCTCATGAAGAATTTTCCACAGTTTGTTGTGATCTACACTGTCAAAGGCTTTGGTGTAGTCAATAAAGCATAAGTACATGTTTTTCTGGAACTCTCTTACTTTTTCAATGATACAATGGATATTGGCAATTTGTATGAGAAGGAAATAATTGTCTCTCTTCACAACTATTAATGCCATCCCCACAAATCTGAGTGATGAAGTTCCCTAGAGTCTCAGAGAGATCACTCACCAGAGATTTCACCTGCTAAGGCAGAAAGATTAATTCTTACCATCAGAGGCATATTGTCACAGTGTAATGTGGAGAACCAACTTTGGATGTTGTCAGGCCATGACATGAGTTGAAGCAGGGATAATCTGGTAGAGTTGAATTGTTAATTACATGATGCAATAATGCATGTAAAGTGAATGTCATGGGTAGTAACCCAATCCATGATGTTATAACCATAACTTTATAATGATGTTGGAATGTACAGCCTTCATGTTCCTAGTTGCTGTGCTACTTCCAGGAAGTTCATCCTTTCCTTCTCAAACCATTTGGAAGATTTCCTATTACAAACTTTGATTCTAGTTCGCCCGCCCTCTGTCTTCCTGGAAACTAATGTTTTCCCCTTATACAGACTCATCATTTCCTTCCTGCCTCTCCTGTGGGGAGAGTCTTTACAATAGCCATGGCCTGAGGACAGAACCATAGGGAACCATAATGTGCAAGAGGTAGTTAAAGGAGAAACATCTCATGAGGGATTCACAGAAGGACCAAGGAGTAAGAAGATATCTAGAAAACAAAACAAAAGAAACCCAGCAGAGCAGAGTTTTAAGGACCAAAATGTAGCCTGAAGTCTAGAATGAGGACTGAAAGCAAACTCTTCACTCAAATCCATACTTTCTTGTCCATGCCTTCTGAGACTAGTCACATGTTTATGTGCCAGCTGGCTGGGGCCACAGGAGTCTTACCTACAGCAGAGAATGCATCTAAACAGCTCGCTGAGATGAGACTGCAGTGAGTGCATGGAGCTCAGCCTTTATAGACTGAGCCAAGGAATATTGGTACCCAGTGGTAGTTAAGATCTGGGTATCTGTAACACTTGTAGGATGGCAGGGGCAATGCCAGGAGAAAGCCTTCTCTCTGTGGTGGAAAGCAAATTGGTGCAAAAAATTCATGGGGGCCCAGGAGTTTAGAAGTATCAGAGCTATGGAGATCTACTCAGTAAGGTGTGCTATAAAAAGAATAGGCTTCTTTTCAGCTTGTTCAGAAAAGACTGCAAATTTAAACCCATTTATCCTCCTCTGCAGAAAATCATGTCCTCCAATAATTCTAAACCAGCGTCTCAGGTGAAGCATCTATTATCCACATAGGTATATGAAGTTGAATTTGGGAACATTCTGCCTTTTAGGCCAGGGTCTCTACAAGTCCCTTCCCACTTTGCATTATTCATTTATGGCCCCTGGAAGCATTTAATCAATTTGCAAAGCTTGACCTAGTCAAATCACATGGTACACCTTTGCTTCAGCAAGCTGCAAATAAAGGTATTTTCCTACACACTTTACTCTTCAAGGCTCCCTCAGATATTTGTTTCAACCTGATTTCACCCAGATAAACTTTTGGAGGGTGAGAATTTTGCCTCTACAAATTATGATTAGCCTTAAGTAGATACATCCTCTCTCTGGGGAGTATTCACATAGCCAAGTGACAGTGCTTCCTTCTGTCAGGCAAAAACATATCTGAATACCAGACATTTTCCTATAAAAACATATTGGCACAAGAATCTCTTCAGACTGAACAAGAATCTTGCCTTACACTTTTTATGCTGTTTTCTTTCTCTCTCCCTTTCTCATAAACGCCATGGTAACGTGGGTCTGACCACTTCTTCACATTAAGTCATGAAATGGTTTTCTTGACCTATTGCTTTTTATAGGAGGCAGCGTTTATGACCCAATTTTGATTTACACAGAGTCATGGGAAAATGGAGCTGAATGTCAGGGTTTGTATTTGTTAAGCAGCGAACCATGCTACAAATGCTGTTTCCAGCAAGGGGTGAGGGCTAAGAACGCCTCAGTAGAGGCATCCCCGTGCCTTCCTGCTATGAAGCAGGATGAAAAAGGAACTAGGCTTGTTTCTCCAGGGATCAGTCTTCAAGTAATGCGGGAGCTCTATCCTGGGACGGGGTGGTGCTGACTCACACACTGTTACTTAAAAACGGGAGTTCCTTGCTCCGGAAGATGAAATTCTACCGGTGGAAACATGAGGCTCTTTTGCTATTCCCCCAAAAGACATCAGTGCTGCAATTCATACATCAGTATTGGTGGTTAGCATGCTGCCTGCCACATGGAAAGTCTGTGAATAAGTGGATATTCACAGTCTGATATTTCATGGAGGAGATTCAGTATATGAGGGAAGGTTGAGATGTGATGTGAAGAAAGATCTTTCTTTTACCAAAAGAAAACCGGTTCTAACAGAGTTCCTGGGTATTGGGTCAGCAGCTCTGGAAACATGACATGAGATACTTTCTCAGAAAATGTAAATATTTCTGCAAATATTTTCCTTTCCCAGCCAGGTAGCCAGCCTGGCTTTAGTAAATCCCTTGCAGAAATATTCGAATTTGCTATCAGCCTCCTGCCTGTAAAACCCATGTTTTTTTTTTTGTTAATAAAAACACAGAGATACATAGTTTGACAAATTATATATAGAAATGTTCATATTCTTCCTTTGTTTAACGTTAGCTACTTGAGTTTTCAAATAAGTTTGCTAATGTATTATACATAACACAAATTACTTCTTCTGGCTATTAACATTTCCCCTCTGATACATAGATGCAGGATAATCAACCATCTTACCTGATTAATTTCTAATCTTAACATCTTTGCATGTATTTTCGATGTTTCAATTGTTATGATCCAATAAGGGTGAGCTGTATAACTTGGAACTGAAGTTGTTTTCTTTGATGCTGTTTAGTCAATCTTGCTGCTAGTAACTGATCTCTTTCTAGTGCCATACTTTTTCTTTTTCTTCTTTCTTTCCTTCTCTGTCTGTTCCTCTTCTGCTTCCTCTCTCACCTACTTTCTGCTTCTCCTCCTTCTGTCCTCCACTTCTCCTTTCTCCTTCTCTCCTCCACTTCTCCCTCTTCCTTCTCTCCTGATTTTGCTTTTTTCCCTAAATTTTTGATGCTTGGTTAAATTGTCTAAATCAGTGGGAACATTGTATATCTTAGAAATTGTGCTTTTGTTGATAAAGAAATGCAAATGACAAAACTACTATGCTCTTAGCTAAGTGCTTCTATAATCCATCGGTCTTCCTTGTATAGATACTATTGTGAAAATAGCACTCTTGCAACAAAAAACCCCTCCATAACATTATAGATGAGAGAGAGAGAGAGAAGTAATTCATTTTAAAGGAAGCATTATTTGAGTTACATGCATGTGAGATAGCATAAAAGTGACTACAAAGTCTGCACAAACCTTTTCCTTGAGAGATAAATGGAGGCTCCTTGTGACTGTCTCCTGTATAACTTCTGAAAGAGTTGGTTTTGGAGGTACATGTTTATAGTGTCAAAGGCCCAGAAACCTGTGACCTTGCACTACAAAATCAAAAGATAGGGCCTCTTCTTTGATCCGTTGTATTTTGAAGGAGTGCTATAAGGCAACTGCTTATCTCCTCAAAGAAAATGTTATCATTTCAACCTTCTATCATCCAGGAGAGGTTTGCAAGGTGCTTCTTTAAGTGGCTTTCATTAGTCACTGTGGTAAACCTCAGTGCAAACAGGATGATTTAGAGAATGTCCACATATGGCATTCCGTGAGCTGCAATTGGACTAATCAGTTGTGATGGTGTGTGTCTGCATGATAGTGTGGTTTTCAGAGATTGAGATTCATTCTGACAATATTTTAAGAAGAAAGATTAATACAATGTTAGACTCAAATCTGATCTTAGTTCTATTAGGTTATGATGTGTATAGATATATCCAGTTGTTCACCTACTGAGGTTTTCTTGGCAGAAGTTTACCTCTTGTCATTCTTGTAGTACCATTTTTATATGTATCACTGACTACATCAGTGATTACATTGTTAATAAGTCTCAGGAAACTCAGGGCCCTGCCAGTGTGCCAGGATTGATCTTGGAAGATTCAGGCCAAATGCTCTAGTCAAAATTCTTCAAAAACGATATAGGAGTGGTTGTATGTGATTGCTTTATAGGTTGAGTCTTTCTTTGGGCTTTCACATCATCAGAAAATCAAAAGAAGCTACTTGCATTCATCATTCTTTCATTTTGTAAGATATGGTAATGATGAACAAAGGTGAAATATAATGAATTTCTATTTCAAAAAAGCTTATAATTTAATAGTGAATATGTTCCATATACAAATAAGTGTGATATAAAACAGTCTGTCAAAGGTCAGTGTCTAATGCTACATGAGTGGTCAGATGGTGAAAAGATAACATTTGCCTGGATATTGGGAAAGGCTTTGTGGAGAACGAGGCATGTGGACACTGGTCTCTACAGGCAATGACACTGAGGGTGGGAGGAAGCACAAGGATGCAGACAAGGAATGGCGCAAAGTCACTGTGGCTGAAGCATGTTCAGGATACTCTGGAAGATGAGGCTGCAGATGTAGTTTAGAGTAGTGTTATGAAGAGTCATAGGCTAGACTAAGATGAAATGTCATGTGTAGCTGTCATTTCTAAAGAAAGGCAATGGGAAGGACATGGACTTTGGAGTTAGAAAGTCCTAAGTTCAAGTTTTGGTATTTTCATTTTCTGTCTCTGGAGTCTTGAGCCATAACTGTTTCACAGCTTCTTCATCTTTAAAGTTGGGGTAAAAATGCTTACCATGCATCTTACTTTAAATTTTATAAATTACAGCAATTTCGAAAGCACTAGATAAAATATGATATTTAAATTTTGTCTATTTGAGATTTCTTTTATGTACAGATTCATCACTGTTTTTTTTTTTTTTTCTGAAAGGGCAGAGTGGGTCTGATTTATTGATTTGAAAGTGCATCATATCAGAGATTAGCACTTAGCAGAGATCACTTAGTGGTGTCTGTTGGGAAACTAAATTACTTTTGAGTTGTTTCCCAATTCCAGCTAACTTCTTACATTTTGGTCCAGGATACTTCTTTCTGTTGTTTAATACTGCTCTTACAATGCCTTGACTAATTTTACTTCTCACTGTTAATCTCAACATGGTATTACTTTTATTTTTTGTTTTTCCTACAAGTGGCTGTTTGAATGAACTGACTTTGGAGTGTGCCCAATTCCTTTATTTACCTCTTAATCCTTTCATGTCACTCTGGAAGTACTGCTTCAAGATGAGTCCCTGCAGAGATGGCATTTTAAGCAGCCTGCAAGGATAAGCTGTGGGTTTTTTTTTTTTATTCTTTCCAGCACACAAACCCAATTTGGGAAATTATCACCTCAGGCATAAGGATGATAGTTCTGGAAATGTCAGTCTGAAAGGCATGTGGAATAGTCCAGCTCCCTTTTTACAAATAATTTGGTGGGGAGCAAAATATCAACTCCATCAACTAGTCAGTGGGCGGACAGACCTTTGGAAATGTCTGCAAAACCCTCTGCTAGCTGCTAATCTTCTCTGTGTAATTTCACTGACATAAGCAATAAACCTTGTAATTATATTGCACTAATCAGGAACACTGACAATAATGGAATATCAATCACAGCACTCACATGTTAAACTGGTGACATTCAGAGCCTAGTTTTGGCATCATTTGTAATCTTACTTGTAGCCTAACTAAAAGGAGCCAATGGATGCAAGCTGGCTGAATCACATGTAGCTCAACTACTTCCCTGATGATCTAGAATATGCTTTTCAAAATGCATCATTCATTAAGTTCAATTTCTTATGCCAATGTTTGAGCCTGTGCAGTTTCCTTCATTTAGAGTTTATAACAGCAATAACATCCTCGACACAGGGCATTGCCTGAGGATTAATGGCCAGCTGGGGTTAATGGCTGAAGGTAGAGCCAAAGACCATCAATTCCTTCCCTCCAGTCATTAATTCTTAGGAGATGACCTGTCCTTTCATCATTATCGCTTGAGTCTGACCTTTATATGAAGTGATGTGGCACTGTAGGAATTAATCCTGTTGTGGGGGCTGCAAAAGATGTACCTGCCAATCTGGGAGCTTTTTTTCACCCAAATTTGTTTTAAGGAAAATGCCCATTTACTTACCAAATTACAAGTCATGCTCTATTTCTGCGTATATCCATAAGAAGTTTGTCTAGAATCAGTCATTTCCTTTTCTCCTAGTTTCTAATGAGTGATCAGAACTGATATTTATGAGATTTCTCTATTGTTATTGTTTGTTTTTAAAATGTTCATCTCTGCCTGGCAGCTCTGTTTTTTGGAGAAGTGTCTCGTGACACTACGTTTCTATCATTATGTAGGAACTATTACACAGTCTCCTCAGAATCGCTAATTCAAATGCATACAAAGGCCCTTCCTCTTGGGTCTGTGTGTGTGTTTATTTGGGCTAACGAGGTGGAGGGAGTGATCTGTGGGGAATAAAGGGATATGAAACCCAAGCCATGCATCCACCAAAAGCTCCTGAAAGATTTTCTTTTATGCAGGGACAAGGAGCTTCTCGCTAATCATCTCTTTATTATTGTCTCCCTGATTATTATGTTCCCTAAAGATTTTCATTCTTGTATTTTCCCTTGAAAAAATAATAATGGTTAAATTATTTAATAATGTTGCTTTGTCTTTTATCTGGTCTCGCACCCAAGAATCTCCAGGTGCTTTTGCAAAGATTAATTACGATTCATAAGGCTCACAAAATGGATCTTATTTTAAACCATTTTGAGAGTTGTAAGGCCTCAATAAATTAAGGAAAAAAGCAGAAATCTGAAGTTGGGGTTCATTTACTTGATTGCAGAAGAAAGAGATTTCCTTCTTATTAATTCTGTGACTTTTTTTTTCTCTCCAGAATTAGGATAAAGGATGTAAGGCTAGATTCATGAAAGTGAATTAACTTCTCTTAAGTGCTGTGAATTAACTTTTCCTAAGCACTCTACCTGTGCTATTTATTACTGGGGTACAGTGCTGACTATTTAGTGAGTAGTGAATTAATCAGGATTCTTTGGATCAAAAGTCACTGAAACCCTACTAATAATGGATTAAAAAAAATAGCTGATGTAACTGAAAAATCTAGCTTCTGTCTGCCCTTAGCTAGACGCAATGACTCTATTATGTCCATGGACACTCTAACTTTTGGCTCAGCTTTCCTGGATAGACTTCATTTTTAGGCTGGCCATCTCCAGGTGGTACCCCCAAGCAGCTTCAGACTTATATCCTACAATTTGAGAAACCTTGGTTAAAAGAGTTTTTCTTTCCCAAGAATTCCAACAAAAATAATTTAAGAGTCAGCCTGACTTCAGTCGTGTGAGCACTCTGGACCAATTTCTGCGTGTGGTGGGCTTAAATATGTTGGTAGGCTGAGCTGGTTCATGGTACTGTCCTTGAAGCTAAGGACAGGATCAATTAACCATATCCAAACTGGGTGAGGATGGGCTTCCGAGGTAGCTCATTGGGTAAAGAATCTGCCTACAGTGCAGGAGATATGGGAAATGTGGGTTCAGTCCCTGGGTTGGGGAGATCCCTTGGAGGAGGGCATGGCAACCCGCTTCAGCATTCTTGCCTGGAGAATTCCATGGACAGAAGAGCCTGGCAGGCTACAGTCTGTAGTGTCAGAGAGAGTCGGACATGACTGCAGCGACTGAGCATGCACCCACCCAAAAGGATAGTTCTCAAAAGGAAAATCAAGAAGTGATTTCAAGGAGGAGGAATGATGTTTGAGAGGCAGAACAAGAGGTGTCTGTAAAAGGTAGCATACCTTATTCATATTTGCTTCCAGCACAGATAATTGAAGACTCAGAGATAAAATTCAAAACCTCTGATTTTATTAATGTAATTTTTCCTCAACATAACACTTTCCAAAACATATACTCTGAAACCTAGTCTCATAAGATATTTCTTGTTAAAAACTACATAATGATTATACAAACTTAAGAAACACAGATCTCTGGCTTTGGAAGATCCCCTGAAGAAGGAAATGGCAACCCACTCTGGTACTCTGAACATGGAAAAACAGACTAGTTCTAAATCTGAAAAGTAGTATGTCAAGGCTGTGTATTGTCACCTTGCTTATTTAACTTATATGCAGAGTACACCATGAGAAATGCCAGGCTTGGTAAAGCACAAGCTGGACTGAAGATTGCTGGGAGAAATATCAATAACCTCAGATCTGCAGATGACACCACTCTTGTGGCAGAAAGCAAAGAGGAACCAAAGAGCCTCTTGATGAAAGTGAAAGAGGAGAGTGAAAAATTTGGCTTAAAACTCAACATTCAGAAAAGTAAGATCATGGCATCTGGTCCCATCACTATATGGCAAATAGATGGGGAAGCAATGAAAATAGTGAGAGACTATTTTTGGGGGGCTCCAAAATCTCTGCAGTTGGTGAATGCAGCCATGAAATTAAAAGACTCTTGCTCCTTGGAAGAAAAGCTATGACCAACCTAGACAGCATATTAAATAGCAGAGACATTGCTTTGCCAACAAAGGTGGGTCTAGTCAAAGCTATGGTTTTTCTAGTAGTCATGTATGGATATGAGGGTTGGACTATAAAGAAAGCTGAACACTGAAGAACTGATGCTTTTGAACTGTGGTGTTGGAGAAGACTCTTGAGGTTTCCTTGGACTGCAAGGAGATCAAACTAGTCCATCCTAAAGGAAATCAGTCCTGAATATTCATTGGAAGGATTGATACTGAAGCTGAAGCTCCAATACTTTGGCCACCTAATGTGAAGAACTGACTCATTAGAAAAGACTCTGATGCTGGGAAAGATTGATGGCAGGAGGAGAAGGGGACAAGAGGATGAGATAATTGGATAGCATCACCGACTTGGTGGACATGAGTTTGAGTGAACTCCGGGAGCTGGTGATGGACAGGGATGCCTGCTGTGCTGTGGTCCACAGGGTCACAAAGAGTTGGATATGACTGAGTGACTGAACTGAACTGAAGTTTAGGGTGTACAGGATTTTCTTCTTTTTAAAGGCTGAGTAATATTCCATTCATATTTGTACCACTTTTTCTTGATCCATTCATCCTCTGATGGAGACTTAATTTCCTTTCATGTCTTGGTTATTTTGAATAATACTGCAATGATCATGGAAGGATGATCTCTTTGAGATCCTCATTTCAATTCCTCTGCATAAACACCCAGATATAAGAGTGTTGGATCACATGATATTCTATTTTTAATATTTTGAGGACCTAATTGCTGTACTAATTTACATTCCCACCATCCAATGGTTCCCCTTCTCTCCCTCCTCACCAACAGTTACTAGCTTTGTTTCTTTGATAATAGCTGTCTTCTTAGACCACTTTCTGAGCCAGTGCTACTCGTACTGCTATGCTGGATATGGTGCTTCTCTATAAGGCTCATATCCTCAGAGAATAGACTCTGCAGTGTCAGATACTTATTTAAAATCAAAAAGTTTTAACTGTGGTAAAATACACATAGCCTAGACTTAGTATCATGAGTATTTTTAAGAGTACAGTTCAGTAGTGTTAAAAGTACATTCACATTGCTCTGCAACCATCCATCTCCAGAATTCTTTTCATCTTGCTGAATTAAAACTTCATACTCATGAAACAATAACTCTCTATTCCTCCTTCCTGGAAATGCCCCTGGAACTCATATTTTACTTTCTGTCTCTGTATTTGACTGCTCTCAATACCTCATATAAGTGAATAACACAGCATTTGTCTTTTTTTTTTTTTGACTGACTTATTCCACTTAGCATAATATCCTCAAATTTCACTCATGTTGTAGGATCTGTCAGAATTTTCTTCCTTTTTAAGGCTGAACAATATTTCATTGTATGTTTGTACTATATTTCATTTTTTAGGTAATTATCTTTTATACTCTGTGATTTTTCAAAATATATCTAATAACCTTTTGCAGTTTCTACCATTTCACCATTTTTCCCACCAGATGTTAATTCTGAGTGGTGGTGAAGGGGGCAGGTAACTGGATTTGCCACCTCATTTCAGTCCCACCTCATATAAATCCTTGGCATATGACTCTCATGAAATAAGGCTATTATTATATAATCTCATACATTATTTTTCTTTTAACCACTCTGTGATTAATGAATAAATTCTCATTTGTGAATTCTGTAAGATTTGGATCTTGATAAATAAAGTGAAATGGTTAAAATTTAAAAAAAAGAGAGAAAGGGAGGGAAGGTTGGAAAGAGAGAGATGGAGGTAGAGAAAGGAACAAAGAAAATTGAGGGAGAGAAAGGAACTTTTTTCTCAAGCATCTAGTTCCTACAATTGAAACTGTGGAGTCCAATATTACTGTTTCCATAAAATATTTATAAAAACCTGTAGAAGCACTTGAAAGGCATGAATTTGACTCATTTTTCTCTCTGTATCAAATGCTAAGCTAAGAACAGTACGTATAGGTAAATATTACTGTTATTTGAATGGAAGGGGAACAATGATGGGTAAAAGGGATTGAACAAACAAAAACAAATGACCAACAACATACATCAATAAAAAATATTGCCCGGCTATATGACAATTGAAGCTAATGCATGTAAAGCATCTGACACATAATAAATATTCAAGAAATGGTGACTGTAATTATAGCATATTCACCCTTTTGGTGAGAGTTTGAATGAATTTTGACAATTGATTTTGACTTCATTCAAGGTTTTACCCTCAAATTCAGACCTGATGATTTGGAAGTTTGAGCTGATGACTTAAGGATGTTTACGTACTTAGAATGACAGAGAGTGATAATGAGAAGATTGATGCTTTATTTTGTAAATTGAGAGAGCTGATATTCTATTCTTACCAAAAGAAAGGGCTTCTCAATCCTCTTCTGTCTGAGAATGGTAATTTATACTTATGTGTAGCATCATGCTTTGAATAATTATTTTATGCAAAATCATCTATCTATGATTAGTTATATTTAGTTGTATAACAACAATGAAAATTCCCCTTTTGTAAAGAGAATATGGTTTGGCTCATCCTTTCCTCATTTAAATGGAACTCCAGGTTTCACTTGAGGCAATAGTGTACAAGTTGAAGGTATAGGCTCTGGAATCAGAGAACTGTGGTTTCAAAACCAAGCCTTGTTATGTACTAGCTATATGACCTAGAAAGCATTATTATTTAACCTCTTTCCAATTTTCTGTCAATAGGAATAAAACAGAATCTACCTTCTGGAGTCAATGTGAAAATTCAATGAAATAATTGAACATTTACTGTAGTATATGTTGCATGCTAGGGGTCAAAGTTAGTTGTTACTATTCACAACTCCTACCCTTATTTGTGTAATCAGTTTTACCTTGCAGTACTTAAAAAATTATCTTTCTTGGCTGTTTGCTGTTATTTCCTGAGTATTGTGGAACTTCTTACTTCCTGCCAAGTGGGGCCATCCTCACTTTCTCCGTGTGGGTTATCCTTAGCTCAGTGGCTGAAATGTCCTGCCCTTTTTATGAGGTGTCATTTTCAGAGTCAAGTTCAAGGGCCTGTAAGGTACTCCTGTAGTGAGGAGTTAGACCAAGATGACGCTGATAGCACTGTGCTGCTTGAATTGATTTGGTTTGAAGACCACTCCTAATCCTGGATGGTGCCCCTGCCTGGTGCACGTGGTTGTAACCACTCTGTGGTATGACCTCTAGAGAATACTCAGTCTCTGAAAAACTTCCTTGCTGGAATCTTTCTCAAACTGGAGGAGCACTATGTACTTGTCATTTGCAGTATGGCTTCTTGTTACTTGTTTAATTTGATTCGAGTCTGCATTTTAGAGTCTGGCGTTTTTAGTTAAGGAATCTCTCCCTTTCACCTAACATTTAAAGATAAATCAGACAAGACAAATAATCAGACCAACAAAACAGTCAATCTGTAGCATTTCTAACAGATTCTTTCCAGAAAATAAAGGCTATTAAGGATCATAAACAATGTACTAACTCTTTTTAAAAGAATTTTTTTTGGGGGGGAGATTTTAAACTAACTAGGTCAGAGGGAAATGACAACCCACTTGAGTACTCTTTCCAGGAGAGTCCCATGGACGGAGGAGCCTGGAGGGCTGCAGTCCGTGGGGTCACACAGAGTCGGACACGACTGAAGCAACTAAGCAGCAAGCGGCAGCAGGTCTTGTGGCAGTTTATCAGATGAAGAGCAAAAATAGCCCACCCAGGATATAGCTCTTAATTAGATATACAATAGAATTAATGGAATTTGTCATTGTTGAAGCAGTTTTGAACATCACCATTTATGTAGCATTGTGGCAGTTGCTGAAAACTGTTCTAGAATAAAATAGAATTTGAGTTTCCAAAAACTTACAGTGATGGGAGAAAAAGCTATAGTTGGAGATGGAGAACATTATGTATCGGCAGCAAGCCAGTATGTGGAGCTTTAGTTTTGCATTATTTCTGTTTGTTATACAGAGCAAGCAGGATTCTACTTGTCTTCACTCCTTCTTTACGCTGTGAGGATACTAATGAATCAGCAAAACTTGGCTTGTTATTTTAGTATTAATTTTTTTGCTGTATCTACAATTTATATTTTGGGAGCCAAATCCTCTTTGCTTAGGTAGAAAGCTGCTGTTCTTAAGTATATCAAAAGATGAACCAATTGGACTCTTAACTGAGTATAATTCAACTTGGAATAACACATTTTGAAGGAAAGTCCTTGAAAAAAGAAATATTAAAAGGTCTGAAAAGTTCTGTACAAGATCTGGATAGATAAAAATTGGCCATAGGGCATAGGGGTAAAGTTGATAGCAAGATTCTTCTAATCTTAATATCCTTTTTTTTACATGCAGAGGCAGCCTTATTACAGGAAATTACAATGATGTAATTTCTAATGTTTTTATAAAATAAAAATTATGCTTCTCAGTTTGAGTTCATTGTTTTAGTATGCACTTTTTTATAGTTTTGTGTATAATGATTTTCCAGTGTAATGGTTCAAAAGCAGTTACTCAATTTGATGCATGTGAAACATAGCCTGATACTAATCCTGAAAAGAATTTCAATAGGAGAATCCTTCTCTATGTGGAAAACTAGTTTACTTGAAAATGATCTCTAGGCGAGGACTGGGTTTCCAAGGTATGGAGAGATAGAGAGTTATCTGGGTTTAATTGGAACTTGGCATTTCTCTCCAACCCCATTTACATAGTTATAGCTTGTTTTAAGGAGAATAATAACATGAAGAAAGAGTAAAGAATAAGATTAAGACTTAAAACTTGAGTTCAAAGTCTATCTCAGTGCTTAACAGTGAGGGTGATTTTGGAAAAGCTACTTGCTATCTTTGCTAGTTTAATTGCAAAGTATTTCTAATTCTTTACTCTCCACTCTGTCCATGTGACTCTATGCCTCCTCTCAGTAAGCTGTGATGTCTATTTTCTCAGCCCTTGACTCTGATTTGGTCTTTTAATTGCTTTGGCCAACATAATAAAGTGGCCAGAGAGTGAATGCCTGTGTGGCCCATTGGCGCTCAGACTTCTTGCCACATGGAGAGAGAGAACATGAAGAAGAGAGGTTCCCAGCTAATGACTGGCCAGCCTGCAGAACCAAGATCTCCCAAGCTGAGCTACAGTGATGGCAGATGCTTGCAAAAGGCCAGCAGAGATGAGAGAATATCTCAGCCTCCAAAATCAACTTATGGAATCATGAAATATAAATGATTATTGTCTTAAACTAAATTGATTTAGTAAACCTCTGAGATTCACTTAACCTATCTGTAAAATGGAGATGATTACATCTGTCTCAAACAGTTGATATGAGGACTGTATAATACGAAAGATGTTATAAATAGGCCGATCACCACAGCTGACACATAGCATGTGTCTAATTAATGTCAATTCTTCTTTCACCCTTTTTTCGGCTCCACCTTACTTTTCACCCTTTCTTTCCTACAGCTTTCTCTCTTGGAGCAAAAAGGCATATAGTCAACACTGTTAATAATCCAGTTGTCATATAGATGGCTAAGGCACTATGAATATGTAATTAAAGTGATGGATGCTCAGCTCACATTAAAATAACTGGCATGGTGAGTATAACAGAACACATCTTGATTAAACAGTTTGATCCATGTGCTTTTCAGTGGCTGCAGATCAAATACCGAGTGGGGCTTCATGAGGTTAACTGACAGGCTCTATGTGACTTAAAGAAGGACAATGCTGGAAGGGCTAGTTTCACCAAATTCCACCCATTCATATTTGGTATCAGTGGATTAGTTAATTATTGAAATGTGTTTTACAGCACAGCTTTTATTAATTTGTGAAGTATTATACATTTGAGCTTAGTTGGATGTATTTTGAAAGTGAATGAACATCATTTGATTTAATCAATAAAAAAATAAATTGAGAACCTAATATGTTAGAAATTAGGCTAGAGATTCAGTGTAGCTATAAAAGTTGTCCCTATAGAGCTTAACTGTGTTCTGTTCCTAAATCACTTTCCAAATAGAGGTCCTCTCATCCCAAGGGACTCTGGGATTAATCTTTTCATTGGAAGGAAAGGCTGAAGTTCATTGATTCAACACTGACTGAGTCTGGTTGTTTATCTGTTATAAACATATAACCAAAATGAAATGTAATGAGTACAACCTTCTTGAGACTGAATTACAGTGAGAAGAATAATGCCTCTGGGGGCTGATAATATGTATTGTTCAATGACTTCATTATACTGATATCCATTAATCTACCCACATTGCTGATTGCCTGTTGTTTGGAATTTTGTCAGATGCCCTGCATCTTTGGTTTCTTTTCCTTTTTTGTAGTCATCCATTTACTCATTCAACAATTTATCAAACATACGTGCATTTGTTGTGCTAGAAACATGGTCTTTACTCTACTAGAAATTCTGGGCCAGTGAACTGAGGCAGACACATAAACAAATGACTAGAACAACAGAAAAAAACCTTCAGCTAGAAGTTTTATAGGGGACCATGGAATAGGAACAAGGAATCAAGGTGTCCTTCACCTGGGACAACTTGTTTTGATCTGAGGCAGACTCTCTCCCATTGGAGAAAGTTTATCCTCACACCAGGAAACTAACTCTGCAGCCAGTTCTTTTCTTATTTCCCCATATCCCAGTCCTGAACTTTTCTGACTTGCAGCACTATGCATGGGGTTCCTGAATATACCATTTCTGTCTCCCCAAGGCTGTTATGAAATACTTGGCCAGACTTAGTAAGAAGACACATACATATACAGCCATAGCATGTGTTACATTGATTTTACAAGAAATTCTCTCAGTTACATTTCTCTTTAGTTGTGGGTGATATTTATGGAAAAGTGATCTTTGTGAGTAATACCAGTATTTGTATTTAGGAAGTGCTTATTGCCATGAATTTAGGAAGTTAGTAGTTATATTAGTCTGCTCTGGCTGGCATTACAAATTACCACAGACTGGGTGGCTTAAACAACAGAAATTTATTTTCTTACCTCCTGGAGGCCTGAGGTTAGAGATCATAGGATGAGCAGGGTGGGTTTCTGAGGCTCCCCATCCTGGCTTGTGTATAGCCAGCTTCTCCCTGTGTCTTCACCTGGGCTTCCTCAGTGTGTCCGTATGTCCTAAACTCCTCTTCTTACGAGGACACCAGTCATATTGGATTAGGGCTTGCTCTAATGACCTCGCTGTAACGTAATTCCTTCTTTAATGAATCAGTTTCCAAATACAGCCACATTCTCAGGTGTGAGGCATTGGGACTTCAATGTATGAATTTTGTTGTTGTTCAGTTGCTCAGTCATGTACTACTCTTTGTGAGCCCATAGACTGCAGCATGCCAAGCTCCCTGTCCCAGAGATTGCTCAGACGCATGTCCCTCGAGTCAGTGATGTCATCCAACCATCTCATCCTCTGTCACCCCCTTCTCCTCCTGCCTTCAATCTCTTACAGCATCGGGGTCTTTTCTAATGAGTCAGCTTGTCTCATCAGGTGTCCAAAGTATTGGAGCTTCAGCTTATGAATATTAGGGAAACACGATTCAGCTGATTGTTATATTTGCATAGTTTGCATCAAAATATTCGTTAAAATCTGAACACTTATAAGCAACAAATAAGTTTCCACTTTATTTTTAATATAGCTAATAAAATATATTCAACTACTTTAAAGAAAGGGGGACTTTGTTTCATGGCACTTGGTATGTGTTTATATATAAGCTCAGTTGGCTCAGGTGTGAAGGAGAGAGGAGTCTGAAGTTTTAGACAAGCCAGAAATGGTGTGAAAGCCTTCAGTTTGCTCTGAGCTTCTGCATATTCATTTCCTTGCTCTAGTAATAAAATTATGGCATATGATTTGAAAATTATTACCTAAATAATTCTTTTTTCGAATTGGCAATTAGCCAGCTTCTTCTTTATACACTGTCAGGAGCATTTTTTCTTCCTTTTTTCTTTGCATTATGAGCTCTCAGTTTGACTTCTATTCTAGCAGTGCATCTGTTGACTAACGGTATTTTTCTTTGCCTGTGTTGTGTTGCATTGTGTGTGTGCATGTGTCTGTTGAGAGAGAGAAGGAAAATAGTGCCAGAACAGGAGGGAAGAAGAAAGCACATTTGCTTTGGATTAACATATGTCATCCCTTGTTATCCATCTGGAAATTCAGGGAGAGAATTATCTAAGGGAAAGAAAGGGATTACTCATTGCATTTATACATAAGATAAAGAATATTTATGTCCAACTTTGTTAACTTTCAAAACTGTACTAACACTACTAGCATTTGGAAGAAACTAGCAAAGCTTCAGTCAGAAGCAATGCTGATACACGTAATTAAGATGAAGCATGATAAGTGCTTTCGTAGGGCAATAATAGCATTTACAGAAGCACATAGAAAGGTCATTTAGCCTGAAGAATAAGTAGAAGGTAATGTTTAGTTGACTTACCAACAATAGCATTTAATCTGCTCAATGTTTTCGTCATCAGGAATTAGAACAGAGCACTTCTGAGCAGCTGTGCTTCATGTGGCATCAGATGAGGTGATGGGATGACGATGTCTAAGTGATCTTATTTACATGCTGGAAATGGGTGCTCACTGTCAGCTGGGAGCTCAGTGTGTGTGGGCTGTCAGCCAAGAGCCTCAGTTTTCCATGTGGTCCTCTCCACACACCTACTTGTGCTTCCTCACAGCATGGTGATTGGGGTTTCAAAGGAAGTGTTATAAGACAGTAGAGTTGAAACATGTGTGGAGCTTTTAAGACCTTGCAAGAGAAGTTATACAATATTTTAACTTCTAACAACATTTTATAGTTCAAAACAGATCATAAAAGCTATCCATTTTTCAAAGAGAGAGGAAATAGACTACACTTACTGATGGGAAAATAAGTTCATATTGTAAAGCAAGATGTTGAATGGGAGATTTTTCTGTGACCATCTTTGGAAATATGATCTACCACACTGGTCTACATCTCTTGGCATTTTGCCTGTTTTTTTTTTTGCCCTGAATTTGGGAGGCAACTAACACTTTCCTCTTGATAGTGACTCTTCACATCATGAAGAAAATGATCTTTTCTTTCAACACTTCCTTCCAGGAATATTTGATTAAGTCCTATTTCACAACTTAAATTAGTTCTTTTCTATTTTTGGAAAATTGATAATATCTTAATATCTTTTAAATCAGCACTTTACATAGGATACTTGACTCTCAATAGGAATTGGTAAGCGTTAAGCAAATACCAAAGGATATAGCCCCTCTCTAGTTTGTAACTATGTACTAGTCAATGCATATCACTGTTGGTTATGATGTCTTAAAATGAATGATGTTGTTGTAGTTGGGGATCTGATTCTGGCATGTAGTCTTTGATCACTGTATTACCTTGAGCAAATCATATATCTTTGGGACTCAGTTTTCTCTTGTGTAAAAGTGAGTGCTTTGGATTTGATATCAAAGACCTATTCATACCTTAAAAGTACATTTATTTTCAGAAAAATGTGGTGAATGTTAAAATTTTTTGATGACTAAAGAGAGCTTTCTTAGTAATTCAATTTGGAAAAAAGTTGTGCATTTATATCTGTTTAAGTAAAGTGACACAAATATTCAAATAATCTTTTTATTCCCATTAATATTTAGAAGCCAGCTATTTCCAGCTAATGTTGAATTACCCTGAGACTGTGGTTCATTTAAGTTGTTACTATTATGTGTGAAACACATAGATTTTTCCAACTAAAAGTCAGAAACCCTTACTTTTATTTTCAAGCTGAATTTGAGTTTAGTAAAGTAATATTTTTAATGGCATATACAGGTGACAAAAACTCTTAGAGTTTATATTGTCATTCTACTTGTTTAATTTATATGCAAAGTTCATCATGAGAAATGCTGGACTGGATAAAGCACAAGCTGGACTCAAGATTTCCAGGAGAAACATCAATAACCTCAGATCTGCAGATGACACCACCCTTATGACAGAAAATGAAGAAGAACTAAAGAGCCTCTTGATGAAAATGAAAGAGGATAGTGAATAAGTTGACTTAAAACTCAGCATTCAGAAAACTAAGATCATGGCATCTGGTCCCATCACTACATGGCAAATAGATGGGGAAACAATGGAAACAGTGACAGACTTTATTGTTTTGGGCTCCAAAATCACTGCAGATGGTGACTGCAACCATGAAATTAAAGATGCTTGCTCCTTGGAAGAAAAGCTGTGACCAACCTAGACAGCATATAAAAAAGCAGAGACATTACTTTGTCAACAAAGTTCTCTTTAGTCAAAGCTATAGTTTTTCCAGTAGTTGTGTCTGGATATGAGAGTTGGACTATAAAGAAAGCTGAGTGCTGAAGAACTGAAGCTTTTGATCTGTGGTATTAGAGAAGACTCTTGAAAGTCCCTTGGACTGCAAGAGATCCAACCAGTCCATCCTAAAGGAAATCAGTCCTGAATATTCATTGGAAGGACTGATGCTGAAGCTGAAACTCCAATCCTTTGGCCACCTGATGTGAAAAATTGACTCATTTGAAAAGACCCTGATGCTGGGAAAGATTAAAGGCGGGAGGAGAAGGGGATGACAGAGGGTGAAATGGTTGAATGGCGTCACCGACTCAATGGATGTGAGTTTGAGTAAGCTCCGGGAGTTGGTGATGGACAGGGAAGCCTGACGTGCTAATCTATGGGGGTTGCAAAGAGTCGGACACAACTGAATGACTGAGCTGACTGACTAATATATGTTAACACTCAATAGAGCTGGAATCAAATCCAGAGTTTATGATTTAAGAGTCTCTTAACCCCTGTGGAATGTATTTCTTTCTAATCTTGAAATTCAAACTTTTTTTTTCTGAATTCTATCCATAGATTCAATACTATGGTTCCAGGAATGAGGCCCTTACACTGGGGCACTGAGTCTAATGCATCCTGGAAGTGCTGAACCATTTGTATAATGAATCCTAGACTGAGTGATGAGACAGATATCACGAGGTTTGGAGACTTAATGGGCTTCATCTTCAAGATGTTTAAGAACTTTCCCTTGTGCATCTGTCATCCTTTCATAGTTCTGTTAAAACATCATCATTCTACTTCTACTCTTATCCACTGCCCTGCTAGAGCATTTCTTGCATTTCAGTTTTTAATACTCAGTGTTTCTCCAAAGGAGGAGGAGGATAAAAATGTCATATAAAAAATCATCCAGTAACAGACTATTTAAATAGTGCAAATTGCATAGGACTGCAAATATGCTTTATCTTGAAAATTTATCTGGAACATTTGCTTAACTGGAGCAATTTTGCATATTCACTTCCATCTGCCAATGAAATATTCCCTTGGATAAAACTATTCCTTGTTCTGAATATTCAATGTTAATTTTTTTCTTGGCCCTTTAATAGATTCACATGTTTATTGCAAACACAAATCAGGCAGTTTTACCTACTGCAAATATTCAGTTCAGCTCAGTTCAGTCGCTCAGTCATGTCTGACTCTTTGCGACCCCATGAACCGCAGCACGTCAGGCCTCCCTGTCCATCACCAACTCCCGGAGTACACCCAAACCCATGTCCATTGAGTCGGTGATGCCATCCAACCATCTCATCCTCTGTCGTCAGCTTCTTCTCCTGCCCTCAATCTTTCCCAGCATCAGGTTCTTTTCCAGTGAGTCAGCTCTTCACATCAGGTGGCCGAAGTATTGGAGTTTCAGCTTCAACATCAGTCCTTCCAATGAACACCCAGGACTGATCTCCTTTAGAATGGACTTGTTGGATCTCCTTGCAGTCCAAGGGACTCTCAGGAGTCTTCTCCAACACCACAGTTCAAAAGCATCAATTCTTCAGTGCTCAGCCTTCTTTATAGTCCAACTCTCACATCCATACATGACTACTGCAAAAACCATAGCCTTGACTAGACAGATCTTTGTTGGCAAACTAATATCTCTGCTTTCTAATATGCTGTCTAGGTTGGTCATAACTTTCCTTCTAAGGAGTAAGCATCTTTTAATTTCATGGTTGCAGTCACCATCTGCAGTGATTTTGGAGCCCAAAAAATAAAGTCAGCCACTGTTTCCCCATCTATTTGCCATGTAGTGATGGGACCAGATTCCATGATCTTAGTTTCCTGAATGTTGAGTTTTAAGCCAACTTTTTCACTCTCCTCTTTCACATTCATCAAGAGACTCTTTAGCTCTTCTTCACTTTCTGCCATAAGGGTGGTGTCATCTGCATATCTGAGTTGTTTGATATTTCTCCCAGCAATCTTGATTCCAGCTTGTGCATCCTCCAGACCAGTATTTCTCATGATGTACTCTACATATAAGTTAAATAAGTAGGGTGACAATATACAGCCTTGATATACTCCTTTCTCTATTTGGAACCAGTCTGTTGTTCCATGTCCAGTTCTAACTGTTGCTTCCTGACCTAAATATAGATTTCTCAAGAGGCAGGTCAGATGGTCTGGTATTCCCATCTCTTTCAGAATTTTCCGGTTTATTGTGATCCACACAGTCAAAGGCTTTGGCATAATCAATAAAGCAGAAATAGATGTTTTTCTGGAACTCTCTTGCTTTTTTGATGATCCAGTGATGTTGACAATTTGATCTCTGGTTCCTCTGCCTTTTCTAAAACCAGCTTGAACATCTGGAAGTTTATGGTTCATGTATTGCTGAAGCCTGGCTTGGAGAATTTTAAGCATTACTTTACTAGTGTGTGAGATGAGTGCAATTGTGCGGTAGTTTGAGCATTCTTTGGCATTGCTTTTCTTAGATTAGAATGAAAGTGACCTCTTCCAGTCGTGGCCATTGCTGAGTTTTCCAAATGTTCTGGCATATTGAGTGCAGCACTTTCACAGCATCATCTTTCAGGATTCGAAATAGCTCAAGTAGAATTCCATCACCTCCACCAGCTTTGTTCTTAGTGATGCTTCCTAAGGCCCACTTGACTTCACATTCCAGGATGTCTGGCTCTAGGTGAATGATCACACCATCGTGATTATCTGGGTCGTGAAGATCTTTTTTGTTTAGTTCTTCTGTGTATTCTTGCCACTTCTTAATATCTTCTGCTTCTGTTAGATCCCTACCATTTCTGTCCTTTATTGAGCCCATCTTTGCATAAAATGTTCCCTTGGTATTTCTAATTTTCTTGAAGAGATCTCTACTCTTTCCCATTCTATTGTTTTGTATAATCTTTTATTTAACACATTTCTGAGTTATCCTTCCATTTTTTAATATGCATTGAAACTACATATTGTAACACATTTGAAAATAGATTCCAAAACACTGTAACCAATATACTTAATAATTTCGTGGACTCATTTTATGGTTTACTGTCTCATAATATAGGAGCTAATATAACAAACTTTTAAGGAATGTTGATTGCAGTCTTTTATTAGATGAATTTATTCAAAAGATTGAGGTTTTAGTTTTTAAAAGGACACTTTTAATTTATATTTGTGACATCATGTCACATTTTGTCTTAGGTTTAGTAAAGATGTAATGAGCACAAATAAGTGGCGTCTATTTACTCTTCTCCTAGAAGGAGTACTTTAAGTTGATTTTGAAATTTTCACCACTTGCTCATTTCTTGTCCAAAGGATTGAGTTATGTTAGGTCCACTTCAAGTTCCTGCACATTAAGCAGACCAGACTGGTAAGAACATCCTACCCATCTGACCATAACTGGTCTTTTCTTCAGGTCTCTCTTTCATTCTCCTAAATATCTGTGGTAGCAGCTGTTAGTACAGTATGTATATGTGTAGGATGTGGAACAGGGATGAATGAGCTGGAAGAGAAGTTCTCACGGGGTAACCAAAACTCCCTAATATCTGGTTGGTGAGATGGTTCCATGGCTCTAAATGGCCCTTCCTACATTTTTTCAGCTTGTAGGTTTGTTTCATTTCAGATGAATAAATATGGGTAGAACATCAAATTGTGTAATTTTGCCCTAACACTCCTCACTGTGTAGTGTATGGCATTGTATCATTGCAAATTCTTCCAGTATTCTGCCGATATTGAAATTACATGTCTTCCTTAATAGTTATTTTCCTAGGAATTTAGATCCAGGATGTCCAAATAGATCCTCTTTGAAGTATGTCTAACATTAATAGTAGCAATTTACTGTTTGCAAATCAGTTTAACCATACAAGAAGTTTTTTAATTTGCATTTCAATTCTGTAAACTATGTATTATAAGATGTTTCATTTTTACATGTGAAAAAAAATTGACCTTCTTTGGGAGTGAAGGCCCTCATTCACACAGCAGCTTGAGACATGAGTAGAAGACTTCAGAGACTGGCATCTTTCTCTATATCATATTGTCTCTCAGTCATTCTAACAGTAAGTTTGGAAGATAAGTCTGAAACATATTCACTGCCTCCCTTTGCTAATAAGATCCCTGAAGTGAAAGATAAAACAAAATCGTGGTTGGAATTGAAACAAGAGACATGTACAAGTCTTTAACTTCTTATGAACTGTCAACTTTATCCATGATTTCTTTTTGCATATAAATATAGCTAGTTTCTTGACACTCATAACACTGATTTGTTTTATTACTGCTGGGTTGGTCCTCTCTGATCTTTCATCTAAATGCTGGGACATATTAGAAATGCCACTTGTGTTGTGTTATCAAGTAGGGTATGAATAAGACTTTTTTAACCACAGAAGAAAAATAATAGCTATGTATCAGTCTCAGATTCTGTATACCCAAACTGTATTCTAGCTGCAAGGTGTTTGTGATGAGCACCCTATATATATATATATACACAAATATATATATATATATATATGGCATGTGTAATGGTAGCAATTTGACAAATTCACATATGAAAATCTGAAAGGCTCTTAAATGGAAATGGTTTTGAAACTATAATTACAAGCAGAATTCTCCCTGGCTCTTGGTTCACCTTGGGGTCATGATTTTATCTTTTCAACCTTCTCTTAGGAGAGTATTAAAGCTGAGTGGGTTTTCTTACTGCTTCTCTGTTGATCTCTGGTGTGTCTAGTGTATGTCAGGAAAATGTTTCAACTCTATCCTATTTCTGCTTGGATGGAAAAAGCTTTTAATCTCTAGAAAGCTCACATTTTGTAAATGTGGGTTGTAAAAGTAAGTTCTTTAAGAGAAAAAAATGCCATTGCTTTCTAAATATGAAAAAAATTATATGGCTTAGATACATTTGTCAGTTTTATATCAACACACCCATCTCTGGAGGGTGCTTATTATTGCATGAATATAGTGTCTTATCCCTGTTTCAATGTGCAGGTTCAATAAATAGATACCAGCATGTTGTGTGCAATCATATTAAATGTTATTTTTTTTTAAAAAAAGACCAAGTATAAGTTCTAAATATTTGAGGTTTCCAAAAATTATATTAATGTTTATGATGATTATGTTGGAGGATAAAACATAATGAAAGTGCTTATAGTTAAGCATGTGATAATCTTTGGAGAATACACGTTTGACATCTCATAAAGAATAATTCTACCTTTCCTGTTTTTGTTGTTGTTTTTGTTAGATACTGTGTGGTACTGATCTTGATTCATTTAAAAGTATGTTTATATTATAGTTCCATAGTTAAATGTCTACTATTATTATTATTTTTTTTGTATATAGGAATGTTTCAAATGGAAAGTGGCTCTAGTTGTATTGAATTTGAATCTTTTTGTAAGGAATCATTTGGTTTTCCCACTGGGTGATGGGCTTTTCTTCTCTTTAATTATGTAATCTCAATTAATAGTGAGAGATATAGAATCCTAGAATGTTAGAACTGGTAGACACCTTAGTAACTGTCTAATCTCTGACCACAACTCACATTAAAAGTATGTTTTATATTGCAACTAAAACTCCTCTGGCTGCTCCACACAGATATATGCAATCATGTAAACAAAACTGGAAAAAGAGTAGTATGAAAGAATATTTATGCTTTGTGTGGTATACCTTAGCTTTTCAATTAATTTATTAAGGAACAGAAAGCTGATCTCAACCCATCAAACTGATCTAACCACCAAGACCAGCTATATATTTTGCAGGTCCAAAAACCAATATGGTTCTCCTTGGTCAAAATATTGTTTAAAAATTTATTTAAAATTTTGAAGATTTCAAGATGGTATTAGCAGATCATTAATCCAAGCTTGGAGCCCCCTGAGCATGAAACCCTTAGAGGCAGCACAGGTTTTACTCAAGTGAAACCACCTCTGCTCACCCTTTCTGAATGGATTGTGACCAGCAGTTTTAAAACACTCTAGCAACTCTGTCATTTTATATAAATGAAGACTGAGGTTCATCAAAGATGAATCACTTCAGATAAAAATATGATGAAAAGCAGCAGAAAGGCAATTTTCTGGCTTCTATTCCAGTGTTATCACCACTAATCTCATTAGCTTACTCTAGGGGTGGGGTAATAGAGTTAAACATTTCCTGGCTCTTTGTAAACTATTTCCTCCTGTGATCCCAACTCTTTTTAGAATTTATTTCAGATGTTGTTGAAAATGTCCTTAATATCACTTAGTCTATTTTCATGTCTCGGTAAAAGTGGGCAGTGATTTTCTTTCTTTCTTTCTTCTTTCTTTTTTTTTTTCACTTTGAGGCTTTCTGACCACCAACTACTATTATATAGTATTGTAGTTGCTTGGAGGTAATGAAAGAAAAGACCAGACATAAGTTTCAAGATCTGGGTCAAAGAAGAAAGTCATAAAAAACAGGAATCTGTAATGCCCTTCAGAAACTGAGAAGTGATGTGGAGGAGTGAAATAGAGGAGTTATATTTAGAGAAGAAGGGAAGCAATTATTCCCCTGAGCCTAGAGGGGTAGATGAGAGGATAACTGTGCATGCTGAATATTGCTTCCAAGTGTGTGGAGAAGAAATGTGTCCATGTTTTTTATTTCTACACAGAAATGGTAACCAAGATCATCATGTGGTAAGGATGGTATGGAGGCGGTCAAACAAAATAGAAGGTTTAGAAAAGTTGCCTGGTGGAAAAAAAAAAAAAGAAAAGTTGCCTGGTGAGGCTGGCAGCCTGGTCCTTCATATAAGGGTCTGCAACCTGAAGAATTAAATAATGTATCCAAAGTCAAGTATCTGTATATCCAAGTAAATCTGATACAATGTATTATTGAATTATAACAATAGATAGAATGTCAAATTATTAAAAATTGCATTTCATTGATTATTAAGCTGAATCTAGATTGTTTTAAAATAAAAGTGAATTTGAGCCTACTCACTGGAAAAGATTCTGATGCTGGGAAAGATTGAAGACTCAAGGAGAAGGGGGTGACAGAGGATGAAATGGTTAGATAGCATCACCGACTCAATGGACATGAATTTGAGCAAACTCCTGAAGATGGTAGAGGACAGGGGAGCTTGGTGTGTTGCAGTCTATGGCATTGCAAAGAGTCAGACACAACTTAGTGACTGAACAACAGCAAAACAAACTGGGCTATCTGAAATAGGGTCCTTGATCTGAACCTATAGCATTTTTTTGTGTGTGTGCATTTGTCAGTGAAGTTGATTAAACTATTTTTTATTTAGACATTGTCTTTAAGTTGGTGATTAATTTGTCAATATAAATTAAATTTTTTTAGTTCATCTTTATTTTTTAACAAGAGAAGTCAAAGGTGGTAAAAATGGAGAATAACTGGAGCAGGAAAGTGAATAAAATAAAAAGAAAATCCATCAAAATGTCATCTTATGTTGTTTCTTTATTGAACCTGTAGTGTTTGACCATGTAAAGTCAAACCATGAGGGAGTACCACTTAAAAAATGTGAATGAATATTAAACATTCTTTATCAGACTTCTAGATATAATAATATGTTATAAAGGCTTTCATTTGTTAACAGGAAAACTTTCAGAAAGGCACCAGATTTGAAAGTTTTAAAGTGATTTCATCCACATCCTAAGTTTTTTCCTTTCACTCCAAGTTAGTTCTCTTATTCTTTTTTATTTACTTTTTCTTTAAGTAATTGTGTTCCAGTTTTAGGCAGGACCTCATTCATTCAGAATCTGATGAAAACTTCAAGTCCTTTCACCCACTGTTGTGCTGCAGGGCTTCGTGATAAATATTATTAAATCAACACATATGGTACTTTTTTTTTTTTTAAGTTGCTGGCCTTGGAGAAATTGGGATCCCTTTTGCAGAAACATTTAACCGTGTCCTCTTAGCACATGTATCTGAAAAACTGTACTTAGCTGAATCTGAAAGAGAAACTGTTCTTTGTCTCTCCCTCAGGTTCAAGTGAAGATCAAAAGTTAACATACTTCAGGAAGGCCTTTTATTCATTTTGAAGCCCCTTTTCATGATCAACTTTTAGTACAAAACAGTTGTGTGATGATTGAAGGATCTTAGAATCTCTTTATGGGACTTTTCAAATGTCAAATGCCCAGGTACACAGTAGGTATAAAATGTCTTTTCCAATGATCAGAGCAAAAGTAAAGAAAAAATTGAAAGTTTCCTTCTGATAGCCCTACTGAGATTTTAAGACAGCAATTAAAAATAATTTCTACCCATAATTTGCATATCAATATGCAATATTCATGAAAACCATGAAATATTCACTCTATTTACTTTTTAATTAAATTCTGATCACTATGATAATTTGTTTCAATGATTTTTGAAATAACAATCCCTTAAAAAGATCAATGGTGAACAATGTTTAAGATCTACATGACTGACTGCCTTCAATCTCTTGTATAATTTCTCAGTTAATCTGAAAAGTAATCCAAGGAATCACAATGCCTTAATTGAAATTTGGATAATTCAAAATTTCTAAAATATTATTTTTTCAATGTAGTTATTGTTGTTTGTAATACAAAAAATTTTGTTACTTTAAAAAAAGCCCTCTGAGTGAAACATAGTTTAATATATTTCATTTTGATGAGATTTCTAAGAGCCTTTAAAATGTTGGTATCTATTGTAAGTTTCTAAGGGAGGGTGCATGGGGAATACAGTAGTTTCCACGTTTGTTTGACTAGCTTTGAGAAAAGACACCTCGGGGGACAATTCAATAGAACATGTTTTGGTAAAAACTGCTATTGAGGGTGTTTGCGTTTCTGTTTATACATTCAAGGACATAATCATGGTATATATAAAAAAAAGTCAAATTTTTGTTAGGTTATGAGAAAAAAAATGTGTTGTCAAGGTGAAGCAATCTCATGTGAAATAAATGGAATGGAAAATGTTTATAAATTTAAAATAAAGGCAAAATCTATGCCCAAAGTTTTTTGTTAGCTTATGAATTGATGTTTTAACAGACTGTCTTTGAACAAAATTCTTTTGTATGTTTTTTACTTAACATGGAGGATGAAAGTGGAAATAATGGGCATGTTAGCTCTAAGAAAATCTTAAGTGACTCAGGAGGATGAATGACTTTGGAGAAGCGGTTGTGTTCTAGGAGTCTATGTGTTGAATGACATGGCCTCTGGGTCACTGGTTTGTAGATGATCTTAAAAAGATATGGATATCCTAAGCTAGACTGAGATTATATCAAATCATTTTTCCATAGAGGGAAGTGAAGATAGAAGACTTCCAGCATGGTGATGATTGATAATATTATACAAAGTAAAAATTTGTAATCATAACTCACTCTTTTGGAGTGGCTTGCTACTGTACTAAAGTGCTTTATGTGGATCATTTTGTATAATCCTCAAAAACATAAAGTTAGTATAATATTCCCATTTTTAGACAAGAAAATTGAGGCCTGGAGAAGGCTTGGATTATTCTACCCACATCTCAAGGCTATAAATGAATGAGCCAGGAAACAAAAGTAGTCTGACATCCAAGCCCATGTTTCTAAACACTACCTGTTTGCCTTGTGTGTTGTTGGTTTTACCATCAGTAATAAAGTTTCCAGTAACAAAGCACGTTATTGGACGGTCTGTTCTTT
The DNA here is from genome assembly GCA_007570785.1 of Antilocapra americana. Classification (NCBI taxonomy): domain Eukaryota; kingdom Metazoa; phylum Chordata; class Mammalia; order Artiodactyla; family Antilocapridae; genus Antilocapra; species Antilocapra americana. The sequence goes on from ML661364.1 coordinate 51,160, forward strand.
AGGAAATAGAGGCACCTCTGTGGCTACAGATGCCCCAACTTTCTTGGACACTTTCTAACTTTCTATTTACTAGTTACTGTTTGAATAGGGAATTTCTTTCTGTTCTCTTCCTGGATAAGCCACTGTAACTTGTATTTGTAACTAAGGTTTTGAGAGGTAAAGGATGATATCAGGGAAGGAAATAGAAGTTTATGTTTCTTCAGAAGAAAGTGGAGTTCTTTTTGAAATAGAGCAGAGAAAGAGTGGAAAAAATTAAGCAAATTTTCATCATGTTGAGGACTTGCAAAAGAGCCCAATGGGATAAATGTTGCAATGTGGATGTAGTATGTGATTTGGGGGCTCAGAATGGGGAGGCACAAGTTTATCTGTGGCTGATTCATGTTGATGAATGGCAGAAACTATCACAACATTGTAAAACAATTATCTTCCAATTAAAATAAATTAATTAAATTTTAAAAAACATAAAAAAAAATTAAGTCAAAAACAGCATGGGTAGTCATGTGTAGTTGAATACATCCATGCAGATGGTGGCAGAATAAGCTTGCATTTGCTTCAGGAGTGGCTCCGAGGACCAATCAGTTCTTATGCTGTTGGAGACACAAAGCAGTAGAGTTAATGGAGGTGTCACTGCTGCTGTGATCAGATCAGTTACTGCTGATGGTTCCTAATGGGTTTGGAGCTCAGCATTCTTTACTAATTTCTCATTTCCATTCCTGCTGTCATAGTTCAGGCCCTTATTACCTTTTGTCTGGACTACCAGCTGGTCTGACTACCTTTGGTCTCACATTTCTCAAATTCACCCTACAGAGTTTAAGGTTCTTGAAGCTCCTTTTTTATCATGTCACTCTCCTGATCAAAAGTCTCCAGTGGGTTTCTATCACCTACTGAATGAAGAACAGACTTTGTAGCCTGGCATCTAATAGTTTCCCGAACTGGCTGTAACACACCTGCCCTGCCTTTTTCCCTGATTAACTTACCCCTATCCTCCATCTGTGCCTACTAACAGCTGCCTGTAGCCCAGGTTTCCTCATGCCATCCCCTTGCTCTTGCTTCTCTGTCAGCTAAAATCCTTTCTCTTCTTTTTTATTCCCATCAGCATTCTACACAGGCACTATTTATTTTTGTCTTTGAACTACTTTGCTGAGGTGCGATTGACATGTAAATGCTGAATGTATTTAATGCATACAACTTGGTGAGTCTGGGGCTATGTACATGCATACCAGTGAAACCATCACCACCATCAAGGCCTTGGACATCCATAATCTCCCAAAGTTTTTTCCTGCCCTCCTTATCATCATCATCATCATCATCGTCATCAATTTTTTGGCCTGTGTATGATATGAATATTTAACATAAGATCTACCTTTTAACAAATTTTAAGCACATATTAGGGCTTCTCTGGTTGCTCAGTGGGTAAAGAATCCACTTGCAGTGTAGGAGACACAGATGCAGGTTCGATCCCTGAAAGATCCCCCAGAAGAGGGAATGACAACTCATTCCAGTATTCTTGCCTGGAGAATTCTAAGGACAGAGGAAACTAGCAGGCTACAATCCATAGGGTTGTGCAGCTGGTCATGCCTGAAGTGACTGAGCGCGCATGCACACACACACACACACACACACACACACACACACACACACAAGCCCATGTTATTAGCTGTAGGCACTATGCTATATAGCAGATCTCCAGAATTTACTTGTGTAGCAGAAACATTTTGCCGTTTAACCATTACCTCATCGTTTCACCATTCCTCCAGGCCAGGGAAACCACCATTCTACTCTCTATGAGTTTGGCTATTTAGATTCTCTATATAAGTGAGATAACACAATATTTGCCTTTCTGTGACTGGCTTATTTCAGTGAACTTATTGTCCTCCAGGTCCATCCATGTTGTCACAAATGGAGTTTCCTTTTAGTAAAGGCTGAATGATATTCCATTGTATCTATAGCCACATTTTCTTTATCTGTTTCACCCATCAGTGGACATTTAGATTGCTTCACATATGCATTGTTTAATGCCATTACAAATGTCTCTTACTTCATAAAATTCTTTAATCATCTCAGCTATGAGGAACTTTTTTTTTTTGAAGTAGTAAATACCAACCCACTCTAGCATTCTTGCTTGTTAAAAGGTAGATCTTATGTTAAATATTCATATCATACACAGGCCAAAAAAATGATGATGATGATGATGATGATGGTGATAAGGAGGGTGGGCAAAAAACTTTGGGAGATTATGGATGTCCACGGCCTTGATGGTGGTGATGGTTTCACTGGTATGCATGCACATAGCCCCAGACTCACCAAATTGTATGCATTAAATACATTCAGCATTTACATGTCAATCACACCTCAGCAAAGTAGTTCAAAGATAAAAATAAATAGTGCCTGTGTAGAATGCTGATGGGAAAAAAAAGAGAAAGGATTTTAGCTGACAGAGATGCACCATGCAGCATTTGGGATCTTAGTTCCCCAACCAGGGATTGAATCTATCACCCCTGCAGAGGAAGCTCAAAGTCTTAACCACTGGACCACCAGGCAAGTCCCAGTGATAGATAAACTTCTTTTCAGTAATTAATGAAAAATTTGCAACTCATCATCATATGCATGTGTGTGTGTGTGTGTGTGTGTGTGTGTGTGTGTGTGTGTGTGTGTGTCTGTGTCTGTGTAGGTGTTTATGCTATTCAAAAAGTTCAAAGGTAAGCTTTGTGCCTGGGTTCCTTTATCTTGATTTTCATTCTGTGATTCCTTTCCTTTCCCTCTTTCTTCCCAGTTACTGCCTGACTCATTTTTTTCCTGTGCTTTTGAAAATAGTTTTGTTGTATTGATTACTTGCACTGTAGTTTGAATCAGTTATTTTTCAATATAGTTGGAGGCATAAATAAATAACACCTAATAAATAATAGACTTGTCTTTAGGCATCCATATTATCTTTTACAAACATTCATTGCAGAAGTTAATTGGAAATGGAACTAAATATTACTTTGATTAATTAGTGTTCATTAAGTTCCCTTGGTGTACTTTATAGAGCCCGGAAGCTTCTGGTGTCTGCTCTAGCACAGCCTGAAGGTACTTTTGGGGACACTGCATTGAATTTTTCTTATATTTTAATGAGTGTCATATATACAGATTAATTATTTTCATTCAACATTCCACATTGTTCCTTTTGCTTTGAAATGAAAATTGTAAATGCTTAAATAAATTAATTGAAAAGTTGTTTACCATCACTGTAACTCATATAATATTTTCATGTCCTCAGCTGAAATGCAATTTTCTAATACTTGACACAGGTAATACTGTTTAATGAATCACAGCTGAGTTCACTTTTAGCATCTTTAAACTAGGAAAGAAATGAACAAAACTCTCTTCCATTGTTCACTTATATGAGTACAAAAAATATGGAAACGTCCAAGGTACTCATGATCTAGAAAAGAACCCTAGGGTTATTGGCACACCTGTCCATATTACCATTAGTGGAGCATACACTTCTCTAGAAACAACTATCAATCTCATCTAATATTGGAGCAAAATTTTCCTACTGATAGAAAGGAGTATTTGAACGTATAGACATAGTTAGTCATGGGCAAAAACTTGACCCTGGGATTGTGCCAGTGACTCTTCTGTTTTTGGGGACTGGGCTCTCAAAACAGATACCATCCCTAATTTTTTTAAAAGTATTATCCTTGAGTTGTATTTCCTAGATAGTATTTAGGAAAATACTAAATATTTTATAAAAAAAAATAGTATTTAGTACTATCTACAAACCGCTTTTCCTACAATATGCACAGTGAGAATAGGGATTGGGAACTACTGATCAAATACATGGGGAAAATAAAATGTATCACAAGCTACATTTTCTTAGAGAGTCATAACTTCTATTAGTATCAAGGCTCCAAGAACTCCTGCAGAAAATAAACATGTTAAACCTAGCATTTTCCTCAAAGAAAGATTTTCTTCTCAGAACAAGCCAACCATTAATAATACCCTGAGAAATTCTTCTAGTTGCTATTGTTCCATGCTCATTTTGATTAGGAATGGTTTAGGAGGTTTTATTTTACCACTCGGAGCTTATTTGTGACCTCTTTATTTCTTACAAAATCATGAAGCATTGAAAGGGCCTCAGAAGCTACTGTAGCTCAGTGGTTTTCAAACTGTGGCATTCATGATAACAACCTATGGAAGATCTGTTAAAACAAGGATTGCTGGCTTCATTCCTGGAGTTGGGTTCAATAGGTCTGAATTAGGAGGTTAAGTATTTGCATTCTAACAAGTTCCTAAGTGATTCTGGTGCTGCTGGCGTGGGATGAGACTTGAAAACCTGTGATATAGGGGTGTGATGTGGTCTACCATGTCTCCCCTCCACTTCCAGTGTCTGAAACTTTCATAGACTTTAACTCTCAATTTCCTCAAATATCCTTAATTGTCTAGGACACATTACTTATCCCCAAACCATTAGGCTTGAATATGTGAACCAGGTGGTCACTCATTAGTTGTGGAGTTATTTCTGGAAAGAGAAACAGCTTGTTTTCAATGACCTCTACTGCCTCTGGCTGCCTTTGTTTTTTAGCTATTTATCCATCTGGATGTTCATTCATTTACTTTTTGAATAAATGCTTACTGAGTACAACCTATATTTTGGGCACTCTTTTAGGTGCTGGGCATATAGTGGAAAACAAAACATACACAGGTTCCTACTCTCACGAAAACTCACATAGAAGGGGAAACCATTTAAGAGAGAGATAAGTGAAAACAAAAAACAGAAATAGGACATTGTAATGCTAGAGAGAACGTCTGTGAGGGACTGACAGATACTGTGGTCAGAAGATGGCTTCTCTGAGGAGGGAACATCTGAAGCAAATCCTTGGTGGCCAGTCGTATTTTTGAGATTATTCTCCTTTGGATCTGGCTACCTAATGTGTGGATGGTTAGTTCACTGTCAGCCTCCCTCTTCTTAGGATTTGGATGCTGTGTGACTCCCTTCTCACAACTTCGCTGCTTTGCTTGTGGCTTTGGAGAGAGGTTCTTCTAGCCCAGAGACCTCTAGTCCAGAAACTTTGTCACTCCTGGCCATGCCTCCCTTATCAACTCCACACTCTCCCATCAGCTCTTTGACCCATTATCAAGAGTAAGATATCTGCTGCTTCACCAGCTCTGTTCTTGAACATCCTGGAAAGGAATGCTATACATTTTGAAGCTTGCCTTTTCATCTCTGAAATGTTCTGTGTGAAAAATCTCTTCTTCAGTTGTGTTCAACTCTTTTTGACCCCACAGGCTATAGCCCACCAGGCTCCCCTGTCCATGGGATTCTCCAGGCAAGAATACTTGAGTGGGTTGTCATTTCCTCCTCCGGGGGATCTTCCCCACCCAGGGATCAAACCCATGTCTCTCAAGTGCCCTGCATTGGGCAGGTGGGTTCTTTACCACTAGCACCACCTGGGAAGCCCTGGAATATTCTTAAAGGAAACTTTTAAAAATATAATGAGCCAAATTTAATTTCCTTGTCATTTCCCTTCCTAATTGTAGCCATTAGCGGTTATATGGATCTAATCAAACCTTTCTGCACGGGGCAACTCTTTGGATAATTGATGACAGCCACCATGTCCTCCCCTTCTCTGGCAAGATTTTTTTTCTGAGGCCAGACTTCCGCATTGCCTTTGAATCAGTCATTCCTCACTGGATGTGGCTTCAAGTTTCTTCTCTTTCTTGCATTCTCTCCTTCATATGTCCTTTACTTTGTCTTTAACCTATCATCCTGATGTGGTTTGAATAACAGAGAGCAAAAGACTGTTGCCTTTTCTTGATCTAATTACTGTTCATCCATGATGCAGCCTAAATGCACAGACATATTTTATTTCTTTAATTTTGAATATGAATCTCATTTTTAAAACTCAAATTGAGTTTAACTAACCTCTTCTTCCCTAATTATGTTTTCCTGCACATTTGCTGCAGTGAAATCATGCCCCCTCCATCACTACACTTAACATAGCACTCACTGTATGTCAGGCACTTTTCTAATGCATTAACTTATTTAATTTTTAAACAACCTTATGAAATGGAAACTATAATTAACTCCATTTTATAGATAGTGAAAGCAAGTCACAGTGAGGTCAAATGACTTGCCAAAAGTTACACAGCTATTTACAAGTGATGGTACCAGAATTTGAACTCCAATAGCGCAGCTCTAGTGTTTGTGCTCTGAAACACTATCTTATGGTGCTCTTAATTCTGTTGCAATTGAATACAAAACTTTTTATTATCCTTGTGAAATTTCATATTGTAAGAGTTACTCCAATCTCTTCAGCCTATCAAGATTCTTTTGTGTCCTGGCTGTGCCATCCAATGCCTTCAATGTACCTAACAAGTTCATGTCTTTCATAAATTAAAAAAAAAATCCATTAAAGTAATCTATCTATCCATCAATCACTGATCTTTTTAGAAGTGATGTATCATCCATATTTGGAGAAGGCAATGGCAACCCATTACTCCAGTGTTCTTGCCTGGAGAATCCTAGGGATGGCAGAGCCTGGTGGGCGGCCGTCTATGAGGTCTCACAGAGTTGGACACGACTGAAGCGACTTAGCAGCAGCAGCAGCAGCAACATCCATATTTATTCACAGGTTCTGATAGCCTTCAGCTGATGAGAATTTTACTGGATCTCAATTAAATACACGCTGTCTGTGGCTTCCCTCGCTATCTTTACTTCACGTTCTAATGAAGAATTTTGACCCATGATGTCTGGTAGAAGGTACTCTGGATCTCTTAAAAGGAAACAAAGATCATGTATTGAGATGGTTATTAAAAGGCAAACTGTATGAACTTCAGGTTTCCTTGGGGGGCTCTACCCTGCCGGGGCAGTGAGTGAGCACATGTGTGCATATGTGGGCTTGCATGCGTGAGGCTGCAAGGTAGCCAGCTTGACTGTGAGAGAAGGAAATGGCAATCCACTCCAGTATTCTTGCCTAGGGGAATCCTGTGGACACCAGAGCCTGGTGGGCTGCTGTCTATGGTGTCGTACAGAGTCAGACACGATTGAAGCGACTTAGCATGCAGCATACAAGTTTCCTTTAGGCAATGATCTTGGAAACAGAAGGTAAAACTTGTGTGTGTATAAATCACTTCAGTTGTGTCCAGTTCTTTGTAACCCTATGGACTGTAGCCCGCCAGGCAAGAATACTGGTGTGGGTTACCATGTTACTCTTCAGGGGATCTTCCTGACCCAGTGATCAAACCTGTATCTCTTAAGTCTCCTGCATGGGTAGGCAGGTTCTTTATCACTGGTGTCACCTGGCAAGTCCCCAGGTAAAGCTCTGCAGACAATTAAGGTTGGTAGAAGTCCTTTGACGATATGAAGGACATCATAAACTTCTTTACACTTTGGAAAAATTTGGCCAACAATTGTGTAGAAGGTGTCTGGAACAAATGATAGAGTCATGCTGTGAATCCAAGGAGTTAGAAGAAAATAGAAAAGCTATTCCTGGTGTAGGATGCTGGGACTGTAACTTCTGCCATAAGGACTCTGCCATAATGACCTAAAAAGGTGCTGATCAAGTTAGAAAAAAATGCATGTACCACACTGAAAGAGATAGGACTATGCCTCATAACATGTAACATTGTATAGCATTTGGCCAAAACAGGTGGTCAATAACTGTCAGTTACTTTAACTGTTACCTGAGTCAAGTATTAATATGCCTCCCAATTTTGGATTTCCATAGGTACAAAATGGCAGCTAGACAGTCTTTTAAACTATTTTAGTGATAATAGGTGACAACAAGTATAGGATCAATGATTTGTCCTGTTTATTATATCTGCTAGAGGAGGGCTTCTCAACAGCAGAGCTATTGACATTTGAAAGAAAGTGAAAGTGAAGTTGCTCAGTCGTGTCTGACTCTTTGCAACCCTATGGACTGTAGCCTACCAAGCTCCTCTCTCTACAGGATTTTCCAGGCAAGAGTACTGAATGGGTTGCCATTTTCTTCTCCAATTGACATTTGGAGCTGGACAATTCTTTGTTGTGGGAGGTTTCTCTAATATTGTAGGATGTTTAGCAGAATATCAGCCTGGTTTCTACTCACTAGATTCCATTAGCATCCTCTCTCTTGTGATAACCCAAAGCATGTCCAGACATGTCCCCTAGGGGTCAAAATTACTCCTATTGAGACCCACTGGGCTAGAACATCAAACATAACAGACACTCAGATATTTACTGAAAGAATAAAAAAATTTCAATGAATGAAATGTTTCCTGTTCACATTGTTATTAATTCTTTCTTGTCTAGCATATTAATAATCAAGGGGCGGGTGTTATATACTACTCCAAGCCAAGAGGAACATGCATTTGAGTTTGAATCCTACACAAGCCAGCAGAAACTGTTCTCCCATCCAGTGAGCCCTTAGATTACTCACTTACCTAACTTTCTTTCTGAAGGGTGACTAAAATTCCACTATTTGCAATTCACTCTTTTACTTAGTTTTCCTTTCCCTGAAGCGTTTCAAAGACAAAACAAAAAACAAAACAAAAATCTTCCTGAGTACCCCAGGAAGATTTCCTTAATCATTATTGTTAACAAGAGTGAGATCATTCATTTAATATTTTCTCCCACACAATTAGATGTCAACACTTGGGGGGGCGGGCCCTTGGACTTGTGGAAGTTTTAGAGGTCACAATGGAAAGAGGAGACAGTGAAAAAGGCCAGCTTTGCCAGCCACTTGAAGTTTCAGGTTTCAAGACTGTTTGAAGTTTCCAAACAGTCTCACCAGTATGATTTGTTTATTAAATAAACCATGCACAGTCTGTGGGATACAAAGAAAACATTAAATACCCAAATATTCAGATCATGATACATAGAAACTTGTTTTCTTCTCTAATTACTAATCTCATGGTCATCATTTAATGCTTAAATAGTAGTTAATTTGAAAACTACATTTTTCCGCCTTGTATTTCCACAGCTGTCAGTCTCTGAAAAACTAGTGCTAAAACCTCCAGATTTAATTGTCACAAGAATTATCAGCCAAGCCACAGTCTTTGAGCATAGGCTGCTAAGATACTTTCTTCAGAACAGACTTTGGTATCTGTTATTCAAGTCCTCACTTGAATTGATTTCAGCTTATTATTCATTAAAATACATTTGTTAAAATATATTTATGCATGCCCTGAAATCTAAATCATGGATAATTTTGTGCTTTATTGACTGATTAAAATAATGAATTTGAGTCTTCTACTTAGAGGTTGTCATTCTTGTCTTTTAAGCAGAGTTACAGTAATCATACTTACGTGACAGAGGGCATGTTTCTCTTAACCACTACAATTACCAAACACTATAAAGGGCAATGGGACTTCCCAGGTGGTGCTAATGGTAAAGAATCTGCCTGCCAATGCAGGAGACTTAAGAGGTGAGGGTTTGATCCCTGGGTTGGTAAGATCCCCTGGAGGAAGGCATGCCAACTCATCCCAGTATTCTTGTCTTGAGAATCTCATGGACAGAGGAGCCTGGCAAGCTTCAGTCCGTAGGGTCACCAAGAGTCAGACATGACTGAAGTGACTTAGCATGCATGCACACAGGAATATTTCTCACAAGAAACATTTCACATGGAACAAACTGAGATATTTGCCATAGTAGATGGTTACTTTGAAGCCATCCCTGGGATAGTATATTCAGTTCAATTCAGTGTTCACTTATTACATCTCTATTGATACTGTGGAGAGAAAAGTCAAAGTTACTTGCTGGGCAAGAGAGTAAATTTCCTTGCCAGATATTTAAATATTATGGGATTTTCCTTTGTATGTCCACTCACTAAGACCTTGACAAAACAAAAGGGAATTATGATAATATTAAGAAAGATTTCACAATCAGAATAATTTATATCTCTATGGCCTCTTGAAGATATGGACCACATTAGTCTTTGCTATCATATTTCTAGAAATCCTTTACTTGTGTGAGAGAACTTTCTAAATGAATGATTTAGTGCTCAAAATGTCCGTAACTCCAGTGACTTCATTAACCATCATAACTGTTTCCTTTGACAACCTAGATTTGTTTCATGAGAAGCAAGGGAAACTTACAACTTCTTCATTATTTGTTTCTGGACTTCCATTAGTGCCTATTGGTTTTTGTTCATTATTTTTATCTCAAAGCAAGGCTATGAATTACCCACAAGAATCTGATGGATCATGGTTATGTTTATCTTGGGAGTTTCAGAATTTGCTTTGGCAAGGAGAACATATCCTACAGCTTTTTGAGGAGGGATAACACATTACAATGTTCAAAATTCTGACTACTGTGTTGTGGATTACTACACACACATTTCTTCACTTGCCTTACATGTTCCATCTTCCTGTACTCTTGCTATCCCAGAGAAGACAGACTTTGCTGATAAAGCCAGATAAAGAAGAACTTTTACAGCCCCATTTTCTTTTTGTTGGATTTTTTTTTCTTGGCAGAAAGGAAAAGTAATTTGAAAATGTGATAAGTGACATACGTATTATAAAGCATGAACTATCTCTGCCTTGGAGAGTCTTTAAAATTCTTAAAGGTAAAGACTATTGTAATTTTAATGTTATCTGGTGTGTCTAGATATTTACCAAATAGTAGATATAAACTCACAAAAGAAAGCATCCTTCATGATGGATAATAGAAGTGGTTCACAGAGCTCTATCACCTAGAGAGTGACTCCTATCATTGTGATTTCTAAAAAAAATTCTATCAGCTATGTTACCTCAAACTTTGATGGATTTTCCTTACAAATTAAGGGACAAATAACTTCCCAGGCAGAGAGAAAAGATGGCTCGCGTTGTTGGCTTTGTTGCTCTCTTTTTACACTTTCTTCCAGTTTCTTCCCAGGTACTTAATAAATATTATTAACTACTTCTTAAAGTCAAGAATTCAGGAGAAGATATTTGGTTGAAAACGATTGTATTGGGGGCATGTGCCTATCATTGGCTCCTGTCTATTGAGCCAATATGAGTTGAACCAATGTGATGTTTGCAGTTAGTATGCTCCCCCACCTTGGGAAATGACTCAATGAGAGATATCCATTTATGTTTACAGAAACAGAAAGAAAAACCAGCACACTTAATACTTTCTTGTCTGCAGAAGCTTTTATACTGGTGTCATTTCACTTACAAGTCCCTTTCTTCACTTTTAATAGAATGGAGAGTAGTTAAAGCTGTTTTCAGTTTCCCCAGAATTGTGTTTGGAAACACAACTGCTTGAGGACAAAGTATGTGTGCAATTTGGAATGTATAATTAGTGGGGGGTGAGGGGAAACAAACTAGATCTACAATGCAGTTAGAATAAACTCTCCAGCAAATGCAACCCAAGAGGAAGCATTTTTCCTGTGAGTTTCATGACACATGTCAATGTGAAGCCCATACAATGGTTAAGATTGTTTTCTATATTTCCAGTAAATGAATGTCAAACCTGAAGCCTTTTTTTGTTGTAAAAATAGGCTCTGTGGTATTAAATAAATCATGTGTAGATCCTGACATTCATCCATGGCCTAAGAGCTTGTTTTGAAGGAGGTGAGCTTGTTTTCTGTACCCGAGCCTTAGCTTTCATGTATGTACATACATTTTCACAAGTACAAGCCAAGGTAAATATCATTTCATTGTAACGTTTTAAAATTCCTCAGCATAATGACTAGCTATGACATGAATAAGTATGCAGGAAAAAAAAGCCCTCAACAAACCTATTCTCATGCTTCATTTACATTATTCCCAGAACACAAATAGTAAGATATTAAAACCGGCTAAGACTGTCAAATGAGATTCACTCACCTGACAGTTCTGTCATTTTAAATTGCTTTGTTGTTTATGCCAGGGTTGCAGTCTGAGCCCTGTTACTTGTTAATTGCTTAGTCAATGCAATTGTATCACAACAAATTTATTAGAATTTTAAGACAAGAACTGTCTCTTGCTTAGATATGAAATTACTATGATGGTTTGAAGGTGGTTATTATCATTAAATGTGACCAGCACAAAATAAAAATTCTGCAGTAAAGACAATAAAATTCTATTTGGAGCCTTCTGAAAAAGAAATTAAATGTCATGTGAGCAGCTGACCATCAAATCACATCAAATGAAATATTTATTGAGCAATTAGGAGGTGCAGAGCACTTTAAATACTGGTTGTTAAAAACCAAAAGCACTGCACTCACATATAACCTGTGAATATTTGTATGTGTGTGTGGTCAGATTTGGTGAAAGTTTCCTCGAGCTTTGGCACTGGATTGATGACACTGAAGGATTCTTCAGACCCTTGCATCCTTGTTCTTCATTTTGCTTTATAATCATCCTTGTTCTTCATTTTGAATTCAATTTTTTCCATATACAAACCCTTTTACTGCTTTGTATTTATCTTTTATTGTCTCCTTTCATTTAGAATAAAATCCCAGTAAAATCTTACTTTTTCAGTAGCTGAGTTGGAGATCTTCCTGACCCAGGGATCAAATTTGTGTCTCTTATATCTCCTGCATTGACAGGTGGGTTCTTTACCACTAGTACCACCTGGGAAGCAGAAAGACCAGTAGTGTGCAGTGTTGGTTGCTCAGTCATGTCTGACTCTTTGCAACCCGATGGACTGTAGCCCACCAGGCTCCCCTGTCCATGGAATTCTCCAGGCAAGAATACTGTAGTGGGTTGCCATTCTCTTCTCCAAGAGATCTTCCCAAGCCAAGGATTGAACCCAAGTCTCCTGCATTGGCTTCCCTGGGGGGGTCAGTTGATAAAGAAAGAGTACTAGATCATGTCTCAAACTGAAGTTATACTTTGCACCCACTCTCATCTTCTCCTGCATTCTCTCCAAACCTCTTCCTTTTCTTAAATTTTTGATTCTTGCAAACATTCCTCATTAGATATATCATCATCTTTCATTTTTCTCTCTCTCTTACCTGTGCAGTTCATCACCAGATCTGTTTTATTCAATTGTGTGCATTGTTATTTAGTTCAGGTCTTCCCATCATCTCTTCTTTGGATTAGTTTCTTGATCTTCTTCAACTTTACCTCCAACTTAGATTCCATGTTGCAAAACAGAAAGAAAGTTCATAGTACTGTTACAACTCCAAAATTTATTTCTGAATTCCATGTGAGTGAAATTCGCTGTCATGTCCAACTCTTTGTGACCCCATGAACCAGGCTGCTCTGTCTCTGGAATTCTCCAAGTCAGAATACTGGAATGGGTAGCCATTCCCTTCTTTAAGGGATCTGCTCAACCCAGAGATTGCACTAAGGTCTCCTGCATTGCAGGCAGATTCTTTACCATCTGAGCCACCAGAGAAGCCCATATTACACTTCTGACTATATTACTCACCTTGCTTTGATTCACCATGCATTCCTACTAATGACAGGGTCAAATCAAAATTTGTTATCTTAAAATAGTAGGTTCATCTTACTATTGGCCCATTCCAGTCCTATTTTCTTTCTGTTTGAGCAGAGACATTCATCTTCTCCTGTCCTCATGTCAATGACTTTCTACCTTGCTATCCCTTTGGATACAGATGAGGACTATAAAACTGCCTGTGTGTAATTGAAAGTTGGCTCCTCAATGACATTGTGACTGACTACTTATTTGACATCAGTGTTACTGGTTTTCAGGTTCTCAGGTTCCAGGGTCTTCAGAATTGAACTGGGACCTATACCACTCACTCCCTTGGTTCTCAGGCCTTCAAACTTGGGCTGAATTCCACAATTGGCTTTCCTGCATCTCGAGTTTGCAGATGGCAGACTGTGAGACTTCTCAATCTCTATAATTCTGTGAGCCAATTCCTGTAATAAATCCTCCAATCTCTGTCTGTCTCTCTCTCTCTCTGTAGAGAACCCTGACTAATATACCTCCCCCTGCTGCCCTCTACAACTTCACATCACATCTTTACTCCTCTGTTTGCGTTTCTGCACCTCCCAAATAACCTCACTGTGCTTAGTGTTTGTCTCAGACACAAAATTACATCTCCAACCACATCTAAGAGAGCCAAGTATGCAGAACTGTCAGAAGCTTTTGTTATGGTACAGTTCTCAGCCTGATCACAGAAGTCACAAGATTCATCTTGATTTCAGCTATAGAAAGCACATTTGTCTTAGAAAGAGTAAACAGTAAGAAAAATAACTCATTTTCACAAGATGTTTGTTTTGTGAAAGATGGAATCCTTTTTTCTTTTTTGAAAGAAGAGCATGACTCTTAAATGGAAACTCTTGGCGTGAGGGTTTAAATGTGAGTGGGTAAAGGGAATTAGCATTACTCTAGGAGAAAAATATAAAGCAAATATGTGCAAGTATCATTGTAGACATTTACAAAAGAGCTGTGTGTGCAAAGTTGGAATAGAACTCTTAAAATAACTATGATAAGAACAGATCTCTTTTAAAGCAGAAGATGTATATTTTTTTTCCAGTCTTGCCAACACCTGCCATGCACAGGTGGGCTTTTGGCAGTAGGGAGTTCTTGCCTATAAATATTATTATTCAGATCCAAATTTAAGCACACAGATTTTACATCTCCTAAGAATTCCAATATTTGAACCTATGTAGTTTTGTTTGTTTTTTTAAATTTATTTTAAAATTTATTTTAATTGGAAGCTAATTAGTTTACAATATTGTGGTGGTTTTTGCCATACATTGACATGAATCAGCCACGGGTGCACATGTGTTCCCCATCCAGAAGCCCCCTCCCACCTCCCTCCCCATCCCATCCCTCAGGGTCATCCCAGTGCACCAGCCCTGAGCACCCTGTCTCATGCATGGAACCTGGACTGGCGATCTGTTTCACATATGATAATATACATGTTTCAATGCTATTCTCTCAAATCATCCTACCCTTGCCTTCTCCCACAGAGTCCAAAAGTCTGTTCTTTACATCTGTGTCTCTCTTGCTGTCTCGCATATATGGTCATTGTTATCTATGTAATTTTGACTTGCAGGCATCTATTCTTTGCGTTTCACTACTACTTTTTAGTATCTGTCTATATCTAGAGCAATGCTGATAGGAATAACAGCTACCATCTTATAAATTTACTTTGTGCTAGCACAATTTCAAATGCTTTATGTATACCAACTCCTTTAATTCTCATATGAACCTGTGAGACATATCACTTTTCATTTTAGGAAAACTGGAGCATAGAAACTGCATTACCTGCCCAAGATCAAAGATCTAATAAGTTGTGAAGCGCGTATTTAAATTCACACAATTTGACACAGTCTTTGATCTTAAACACTACCCTTGCATTTCACAAGTTTCTTTTAAATGATATATTAAAAGTACAGTTTAAAAACTAATTTTGGTAGCTGTAGAAAGTCTTCCTCTAGTGTGCTTGTAGAGAAGCTTTAAATTTAAGAGATATGTGTAAAACTCAAAAGGCAAAATAATTTAAAGCAAATTTATCTAATATGTTAATATTTATAGGCAGAAATATTATTTGAGAATTGAACTAAAATGGTAGGATCTGACTTAGTGTTGACAATAAACTGTTATGATGATTAAAAACAATGAAAGCTAATTTAAAAACACAACATTTTCCTGAAGATTAAAAAAGAATTAATAGAAATACAACTGTTGCTAAATTTAAAATGTGACTATTTATTTTCCTTCACATTGATAGTAACTCAGTGTTGAAACAATCACTCAGCTTAGTAGTTGTGTCTGACTCATTGGGAACCCATTGACTTCAGCATGCCAGGCTTCCCTGTCCATCACCAACTCCCAGAGCTTGCTCAAACTCATGTCCATCAAGTTGGTGATGCCATCCAACCATCTCATCCTCTGTTGTTCCCTTCTCCTCCTGCCTTCAATCTTTCCCAGCCTCAAGGTCTTTACCAATGAGTCAGTTCTTTGCATCAGGTGACCAAAGTATTGGAGCTTCACCTTCAGCATGAGTCCTTCCAAAGAATTTTCAGGACTGATTTCCTTTAGGATTGACTGGTTTGATTTCCTTGCAGTCCAAGTGACTCACAAGAATCTTCTCCACCACTACAGTTTAAAAACATCAGTTCTTCACCATTCAGCTTTCTTTATGGTCCAGCTCTTACATCCATACATGACTACTGGAAAAACCACAGCTTTGACTAGAGGGACCTTTGTTGGCAAAGTAATATCTCTGCCTTTTAATATGCTGTCTAGGTTGGTTATAGCTTTTCTTCCAAGGAGTAAGTGTCTTTTAATTTCATGGCTGCAACCTCCATCTGCAGTGATTTTAAAGTATCCCCCTCAAAAAAAAAAGTCTTTTACTGTTTCTATTGTTTCCCCATCTATTTTCCACGAAGTGATGGGACTGGATGCCATGATCTTAGTTTTTTGAATGTTGAGTTTTAAGCCAGCCTTTTCACTCTCTGACTTTCATCAAGAAGATTTTTGGTTCTTTGCTTTCTGCCATAAGGGTGATATCATCTGCATATCTGAGGTTGTTGATATTTCTACCAGCAATCTTGATTCCAGCTTGTACTTCATCCAGACTGGCATTTCACATGACGTACTGTGCATATAAATTAAATAAGCAGGCTAACAATATACAGCCTTGACATACTCCTTTCTCAATTTGGATCCAATCCATTGTTCCATGTCTTCTTCTTGACTTGCATACAGATTTCTCAGGACGCAGGTAAGGTAGTCTGGTACTCCCATCTCTTTAAGAATTTTCCACAGTTTATTGTGATCCACACAGTCAAAGGCTTTTAGCATAGTCAATGAAGCAGAGGTAGATGTTTATCTGGAAATAATCACTATATAGTTCCTAAAAGTTGTTGGAACAAAACAACTTATAAAATTGTTAATTATAAAATTGTTAGTCAAAAATCAGGTTTTTTGTCTGATTTTGTTCAGGTTAAGATTACTAATTTATATGGGTAGACCCTTTAATATAATAGCAGATTTCTGTGCATAATGTCTCTAACATCAAAATCAAAGAATGATTCTCACTCAGATCTAGACAGGGTGTGGAAGGAGAACATTTGGCTATAGCTATTAGCTAATATACATGTAGTTAATATACATAATGAAGAGAAAAAGATAAGCTAGATGTTAGTTTGCCTGAATCCAATAACAGGAACTCAGAAACATTCTCCTTTAGAATACAGAAAGGGAATTGTAGCTGATCCTCATGGTGCCAGTGTTCAAGATTTAGGGCTGAACATTAGCTTAACCAATTTCCTTGGATCTTCTTTAACATCTGTGAACCTTAGGAGTCATATTTCCTGGTAAGCAACATATTGATGGGTTGGGGCATACTGAATCAACCATTTTCATATCAGTCAATTTATTATCAACTAGAATAATATTAGAAGGGAGAAGCAGATGGGCTGAATCCAACTCAAGATAAAAGGAAGAGAAATGCCCTAGGGCTAGACCTGGACAAAAGAGCTTCAAGGTTCTGACTACTATACTAATGAGGTTCCCAGGTGGTGCGAATGGTAAAGAACCCACCTGCCACTGCAAGAGGCATAAGAGACCAGAGTTCAGTCTGTGGGTTGGGAAGATCCTCTAGAGGAGGGGATGGCAACCCACTTCAGTATGCCTGCCTGGAGAATCCCATGACAGGGGAGCCTGGTGGGCTATAGTCTATAAAGTTGAGAAGAGCTGAAGGAGACTTAAGCGACTTCGTATGCACAGCACTATAGTAATAGTGATAATTCCAAGAGTTAACATTATTTAAATGGTATAGACAGTCAATAAATGATCAGTTTGATACTCCTCTTCTGATTCAAAAACAATTGTTTTCCATGACTGTCCCTCAGCAAAGAACCTCCTATTGATCCTGTTGTAAAATAGAGACAGAGCTTTGCATCAAGTTTTTCAGCACTAAGCAATAAAAAATAAACTCCAGCTAATTTTAGAAGCATAAAAAATTGCTAGCGGAATATTAGAGAGCTCTTGGTATAGTCAGGAGACTGGAGATCCAGACTAAGTGCTTAAAAGTACACCTTACACTGAGTCACACTTCAGCCCTGACCTGAGGATGAAAATGTTGCTGCCTTCATTGAGTGACAGCTGCAACAGTTTGCACTTTGCCAACTTCTCAACCTTATAGCAACTGCTAATGCTGCCAAGTAGAGAGACCAGCTTCTCAGCTGAAGTTTGATATGAATGTGCACGGTCAGTAGAGTTCAGGTTCATCTTTATGCCCTCACTTCAAGGGAACCTGGAAAGTGAATGCTTATATTTTCTTACTTCTGAGAAGAAGGAAATCTATTTCTCCTGCTATGAAGACTTATAAAGTGTAGAATTGCCTTGCACAGGAAGAATGCTGAGATGATAAGTGGTTAAAAAGAATGATGATTGTCTAGTCCATGACATCTTTATATAAAGCCCTTGTGAAGGGCTCTGGCCTCTGGCCTTGTCAGAAAACCAAGTTAAGTGGTCTCTAAATTTGCTCCAAGGATTCTGACTGATGGTATAACACTGTTGTTCAAATAATGGATCTCTCAGATGTACTGACATGATCTTGAATGAAAATTTCCTATACTTATTCGTGCAGTAGTGAATATCAGTAAGTCTGTAAGTTTAGAGAGAAAAATCTGGAGTTAATAATAGTATGTTTGACACTAGTACTTGATGCCAGAATGAACATGAGAGATGACCAAATGTTTACTCTTTTTTATTAAGAAAAGAGGTGATATTTTTTGTACATTTCATCCATAGGCCTAAATTCTCTATTTTTATTTTATTTATTTATTTATTTATATTTTTAAACTTTTATACTAAATATTTTATTGTATGCTGCCGTCAGTGTATAGAAAATAATTACCCCTGTGAAACAGAAAATTATGAATATTCAGAGAGGTAGACATTAAGGACTGACAAAAGTAGAAGTTCGTGTAGTATGGCACGTTACAGAGAGGCTTTTGTACAGGCTTCAAATTTAGCTTTCCTTTGAATATTCACTGGTTTATGAAAAGTGGTTTGGAAAACCTTGTCAAGATTCTTCTTACTACAAAAAGGAACAGACTTTCTGGGGCCTAAGGGATTTGTACTTGAAGATACTCCAGTCAGCAGAGGGTCATGTTGAGCATTCTGCAGACAGAACTGTTTCAAATCTGCAGCTGCGTGGAAAACCTTCACCTGCTTGAGCCCGGCCTCCAGCCGGAGCTGTTGAACCACCTTTTTCATAGCCGCAACACTGGAAGAACCAGATATGGCGCACTCCAAAGGATGGCAGATCCGCGGGCCTCCGGCAGGTCTGCGGTGGGTCCGCTCGGCCAGTCGGCAGGGCTGTGGGGTGAGGCTCGGAACTTTGTCTCTTAAGTTTCCGGTCCTTTACTCTATGTTTTTTTTTTTTTTTTTAAACTGTCTTTCTAAAATGTCAAAGCAGAAGAATGAACATATTATGTTGACGAGTGCACTGAATTTTCTTTATAGGTGGAGTATACCTGATTTGGCAGGAAATTTCTATGTTGTAAACTGCAAAATTTCACCCAACTTTACTCCCCAGAATTATCCAACATGGTCTCAAAATTTGTTCTCCAGGTAGAACCAGTGATTTTTTTTTTAAGTGATATGTTTTCATTAAATTGACACAGGTAAACTGCCCATTTAGCAAAGTTAGTGCAAAATGGGAGCTGAATTAATATTGGTGCTGCTTCTGTGATTTCTTCTCTATGTGTGCTGTGCTGTATGTTGTGCTCAGTTGCTTCAGTTATTTCTGACTCTTTGTGACCCCATGGACTGTAGCTCAGCAGGCTCCTTTGTCCATGGGATTTTCCTGGCAAGAATACTGGAGTGGGTTCCCATGCCCTCCACCAGGGGATCTTCCCAACCCAGGGACTGAATCTGAGTAATATTAAAATGCTTTTAGGATGCTTATTGCAGGGACTTTCTGCTTCTCAAAACAAAAGAAGAGGCATTGCTTGGAGACTCCAAATTCTACAATCTACAGGGAGAGCATAAGCATTTTCTTTAAGATGACATTAGTAGGTACACATTAGGGTCAGCACCAAAAAATGGAGCTAAAATTGAATAAGCTAGGCTGTGGCAGAAATAGTTAGGTATAAGCAGTGCAGGATAATGATCACAATTACTGAGTAATTACCTGGAACTCAAGTAGTCAGGACAATAGAACTTCTGTTTGACTTTGTGTGGCACTGTTGTCATACACAATGTCTTAACACCCATATCAAAAGTTTGGTAGACAGCACAGTTCATCAGAAACTTTAGAAAGTGACATTATTTAATAGCATCAGCATAGGAAGTAGTGGGTGCTAAGACAAAAAGGACTTTGAAGCTTCTCTGCGTGTACACATGTATGTGTACCTTTGTGCTATGTGTCTGTATGAGCGAGAGAGAATGAGACAGACAGACAGAGACAGAGAGGGAAGGAGAGAGGTAGGGACAGAAGGGTGGGGGAATGAGAAAAAGTGAGAGTTAAACATTAACAACCTTGTCTTGAAAATCTCTCTCTCACTTAGCTGATTATGTTATCTTACCCTTTTCTCTAATATTATTATTAAAACCAAAATAAAGTAATACTTTTCAGGGAGTGTGCAATGAGAGTTAGTTGTATTCAGGCATGCGAGAGCAGTTAGAATAGCTGGGTAAATATTGGATGGTCAATAAATATTGAATCTTGAAATGCTATATTATTATATATAGATGCTATTATATATTTGTTCTGATTGATCAGTGCCTCTTATGGACAGGTAGGTAAATATTCTGAATATTACCTAATTATTGAAATAAATTTTAACATTTTATTTCATTTTTATTTCTAAGAATTGAAGGACTCCAAAAGATATTCAGAGTTGCTGCCAAAATCAGTGAATTTTTTCTAGAAATAAACCAAATGTTTTCCTCCTGACAGCTGTGTTTCTCTTTCTCTCTCTTCTCACAGTCCATTTGTCCTAATACCTAGACATTCTTATTATATTTGAGCTCTTTCTGGAAAGTCCAGCAGCTGTTTCTACAAAGGTTCCCATTGCATACTGCCCTCCTGTGTGAAATGCAGTTGAATTATTTATGTGTGCCATGTTTCACAAAGTGGAGAGCAAGAGGGGCCACTAACATTCACTCCCCAATTGGTAGAAGTCAGTAGGAAGAAAAAAGGTAGCCCAAATAAATTACTTAGTAGAATGAAAATCAATGACATCTTTTATCAAATGCTGTTAGCTCAGACCTCCAAGTGTCAGGAAGAAGACATCTAAAACATTTGGCCCACTCAAATGAAGGACAGAAAAAATGCTCTTTTCAGGGGCACCAAGGCCAAGGGAACTCTAGTTAGATAAAATCAGGCATAAGATGCTGACTGGAGTTGAAGTCCTACAATTCCTCTGATTAGTCACATGGATGAGCCCAATAAGAACTCAAGTCCTAAAGACAGAACCTTTAGTTGGGCTGTTTGCTTTTGGAGGTAATAGATAGAAAGCTGATGAAGTCTTAGAAATTAAGAACAGCACTTAAGTGATTTTGGCGATTTGCGGTAGAATTTGAAAAAAAAAAAATCTCCTCTGAAGGATAATGGCTTCTTCCTTTCCTTTTCTCTGTAGATATTTATTTGCTTATTATGGAATAGAAACACATAGAGTTATTTTTTTTAAAGACCTGAAGATTCTCTATAGTGTAAAAACTCAATCACAGTTAATGCCCTAAGCAAATAAAAGGTGCAAGTTTTGAGTTCCTGTTCATTTCTTGCAAGATTTTGAAATACAACTTCGAAGTATTAATTACAGTCAAGTTGGATGAAACTGAAGGGCAAATCATTGTGTTGTCTCAATTTCATAAGGGACGAAGGTTTCCATGAGAATTTAATTTTCTTTCTTCTGCAGGTTAGGTTGCTATCGGTATGCAGTGGATTCAGGTAACATGAGTTTATTTTATTTATTTTTTTTTCCCTTGAATGAGTTTTGCAAAGTTGCCTCAGAGAATTTCCAAACTGAAGAGGAGAGATGTGGTTTGGTAGTTTTTCTAGACAGTGATGCTGCACACAGGGATTGTGGATGGGTCAACACAAGTCTCTTGCCACTCATGGGAAATAATTCAAAAGTACATGCCTTACCAATTGTCAGGAACATTAACTTCATAAAAAAGGTAGCACAGTATGCTTATTTCTCATCTTTGTTATTAATTCTTTGTAACCTTGGGCAAGCCATCGAGGGAAAGGAATTTAATTATAAAAAGAGGTATGTGTTCTTCCTTTCCTAAGCTGGCCAAAGGCTTATTTCACTGCTTGAGTTACTCTAGCCACTAAAAAACAATTCAAGCTCTGTGCTTCTGCCCAATTTGCATTGTGCTTGAAACCAGAATTAAAAGAATCTACTTACTATTCTTGCTTTAATTTTTGCTTGATATTTTGAGGCTCAAATTTATGCAGTTATACTTTAAGGCTATAAACTTATAAAGTTGATTTCTTAAAATATATTTCATCATATACATGTTCTGTGTGTCATAATGCATTATGTTGGGGTATGTGTATTCCTTTTCCTGAGTAGTGTTCTCATTTCCTCTCTTTTTATGATTTAGAATTCCTTAAAATTAATTAGGAAATATTTACAGTGCATTTTATGGAAAGAGAATCCAAATTTCCTTTGGCTTCTCAAAACAGAGTACAACCTCCTCCCTCAATTCAGTTCAGTTCAGTCTCTCAGTTGTGTTTGACTCTTTGCGACCCCACGGACTGCAGCACACCAGGCCCCCCTGTCCATCACCAACTCCCGGAGTTTACTCAAACTCATGTCCATTGAGTCAGTGATGCCATCCAACCATCTCATCCTCTGTCATACGTTTCTCCTCCTGCCCTCAAATCTTTCCCAGCAACAGGGTCTTTTCCAATGAGTCAGTTCTTTGCATCAGGTGGCCAAAGTACTGGAGTTTCAGCTTCAACATCAGTCCTTCCAATGAACACTCAGGACTGATCTCCTTTAGGATGGACTGGTTGGATGTCCTTGCAGTCCAAGGGACTCTCAAGAGTCTTCTCCAACACCATGGTTCAAAAGCATCCTTCCTATGTGCTTATTAACCACTGCTTTCTTTATATTCACTCTGGACAGTTTCATTCTTTCCAGAGTCTCAGTTACCAACTAATGCCTAGCTCAGTGATTGCCATACAAGGCAATAAATAAATGATCTTTTAATACGTATGTGGAAAAAATAAGAGCTACAGTATTATTGGGGCTTCCCAGGTGGTGCTAGTGGTCAAGAACCTTCCTGCTAATGCAGGAGACATAAGAGATGAGGGTTCAAACCCTGGGTCAGGAAGATCCCCTGAAGGAGGGCATGACAATCCATTCCAGTATTCCTGTCTGGAGAATCTCATGGATAGGGGAGCCTGGTGGACTACTGTCCATAAGGTTGCAAAAAGTTGGACAAGACTGAAGCAACTTGGCACACAGTGTTATTGTTAGGAATTTCATATTATTCTGATATAAATGTTAAAATAGATTAGACTGGATATTAAGATCAATGAAGTAATACAGTGATGTTGTTTTAAAACAAGAATTCTTTTTCAGTGTATTAATCTGAATAAGGTATAAATTTTCTATTTTAGAAGTGACTTTAGAAGGGCATGTTCTTTTACCTGTTACTGAATGGACCTTTTCACAGAGACACCTGCCTATATAGAGTAAAATATATTTGATATTTTTATTTTACTGTGAAAAGAACACTTAACATCAGATATACTCTTTCAAAAATTTTTTGAGTGTACAGTATATTATCATTGACTATAGTATAATGTTGTACTGCAGATCTCTAGAGCCTGTTCATCTTTCTTACTGAAACTTTATGGGCATTAATTAATAACCCCCCATTTTCTCTCACTGTTCGCTAGATCCTGACAACCACTATTCTACTCTTTGATTCTATGAATTTGACTATTTTAGAAAGTTTCTTGGGCTTCCCTGGTTGCTCAAGATGGTAAAGGATCTGTCTGCAATGAGGGAGACCTGGGTTTGATCCCTAGGTTGGGAAGATGACCTGGAGAAGGGAACAGTACTCACTCCAGTATTCTTGCCTGGAGAATTCCATGTACAGAGGAGCCTGGCAGGCTACAGTCCATGGGGTCACAAAGAATTGGACACGCTGATTGACTAACACTTTCATCACTTTATATTAGTGAAGTTATATGATGTTTCTTCTCTGACTGGCTTATTTCACTTAGCATAAAATCCTCAAGGTTCATTCATCTTGTTACATATTGCAAAATTTGTTCTATTGTATGTACATACCACATTTTCTTTATCCATTCTTCTGTTGATGGCAATCAAGGTAGTTTCCACTTTTAGGCTACTGTGATTAGGGCTGCAATGAATATAGGATTGCCAATATCTCTTTGAGATCCTGATTTAAATTCTTTTGGATAAATAGAAATGGAATTACTGAGTCATATGGTCATCCCATTTTTAATTTTGTAAGGAACCTCCATGCTGTTTTCCACAGCAGCTGCACCATTTTGCATTCCCACCAACAGTGTGTGACTGTTCCTATTTCTCTACATCTTTGCCAACACTTATTGTCTTGTATTTTAATCTCTAAAATATATAAGACATTTCTACAAATTTAGAGTAAAACAAAACAAAACAAAAAACCCCAAACTAGTAATCTGATTAAAAAATGGGCTAAAAACTTGAATATACATATACATATATCTCCAAAGCAGACATTCAAATAGCCAACATGTAGATGAACTTAACTTCACTAAACATCAGGGAAATTCAAATCAAAACCACACTGTAATATCATCTTATCAGTTAGGATGACTATTATTAAAATATTTGTGTGATATTTAAGCAAACATTACAGTTTGCTTGCATACAGTTCTACACTGCAGTTTGCTTGCATACAGTTCTCAGGACTCAGTGGGGAAGAAATCAGTGGGTCAGAGGCAAACTGAGGGATTCTCAGTTTTCCAAGGATGCTAAACTGAGAGAAAAGGAGTTCCTATAGGTATAGACCATTGTTAAATAGCCATGAGTTCTCAGGCTATTTGGTCTTTTCCTTTCCAAATACTGTAGATTCAGCTCTTCTTTGATGATCTTAAAAATGTGATAGAACAGATACATAATCTGTTCCCTTAATATGTCCCATGCACTAAGTTTACAGGGCTACATTGGAATAAACAAAGTCATGAGCATACCAAAGCAGATCAAGGACGACCAAGTATTCATGTTTATGCTAAGTCACTTCAATTGTTTCCGACTCTTTGCGACCCCTTGAACTGTAGTCTGTCAGGCTCCTCTGTCCCTGGGATTCTCCAAGCAAGAATACTGGAGTGGGTTGTCATATTCTTCTCTGGCGGATGTTCCCAACCCAGGGATCAGACCCTCATCCGTTAATGCCTCCTGCTTTGGCAGGCAGGTTCATTACCACTAGCACTGACTGGGAAGCCCCAAGCATTCATAAAGCTCATCATTTATTTTGAAACATAAGATTGGAAACTATTTACTCACTTAACGTTTCAGTGTTAGCAGTTGTAGTCAACTACTCTCAACAGATTACATCAGCAAGCTTCATACCAGTAGTCTATGGGCTAAAGTACCATGGCAAATAGACTGATAGCAGAGAATGTCTCATCACACAGTATTAATATTATGGGCTTATAGTAGGTCTCACATAGGGTGGGGAATATGCAGAGAACAATCAAGAAAGTTATTAAGGCAAGCAGTCAACTTGGTTGGCTTGCATTATATTTTCATGATCTCATCTTCTGCCTTTCTTGTCACTTTCTCTACACCTCACATATTCTTTACCTTCTCTAATAGCATTTCATTATTGGAAACAGTTGTCATTGGTAATAAAGATATTACTATATTTCAAGTTATATATTATTAGGGCTTATAAATTTTTCCTTATAATAAGCTTTACTTTTTGTAATAAGAATTTAAGTGAATTTTTTTTCTAAAATTGCAGCTAAAACTATTTTTACTCTAAAGCATTTCCTGAACTCTAAAGCAGAGTTATTTATTCCCACTATGATTTTGCAAGATTTTGAAAGTATGACTATTAGAACACTCATTACATGCATTATGGTTATTTTTTATATTTGACATCACAGCCCTAGTGTAATCTCCATGAAGGGGATGTATTTTATTCATTTCTGTATTTTTCTCAGTTCCTGACAGTATGTGTTCAATAAATATTTACTTAAAAAATAATAGATAACTATGTGCATGAAGATGTGATTTCTATATTTCTCAGGTCATCATGAACAGTATCATGTTCATTGCAAGTGGTCAATAAATATACAAGGAATTATTGAAATATTTTGTGAGTACTTCTTTACTTTAACTGATTGAAACTCTACCTGTAATGATTGTTCCTTGAGTATTCTATTTGTAGGCAAAGGGAGGCAATAGAAAAAGTGCTGTCCTAAGAATTGATTTTTTTTTTTATTGGTTTTGCCATACAATGACATGAAACCGCCATGGGTTTACATATGTTCCCCCTCCAGAACCCCCCCCCCCCCTCCCTCCCCACTCCCCCCCCCCGGGAAATCTCGGTGCACCAGCCCCGAGCATCAGTCCTGGGCGGGCGATTGATTTCACATATGATAATTAACATGTTTCAATGCCATTCTCTCATATCATCCCACCCTTGCCCTCATCCACAGAGTCCACGAGTCTGTTCTATATGTCTGCGTTCCTTTTGCTGTCTCGCATGCAGGGTTCTCGTTACCATCTTTCTAAATTCCATATATATGCGTTAGTATACTGTATTGTTGTTTTTCCTTCTGGCTTACTTCACTCTGGATAATAGGCTCCAGTTCCGTCCACCTGAGTAGAACTGATTCAAATGAATTTTTTTTTAATGCTGAGTAATATTCCATTGTGTATATGTACCACAGCTTTCTTATCCGTTCGTCAGTTGATGGGCATCTAGGTTGCTTCCATGTCCTGGCTATTGTAAACAATGCAGCGATAAACATTGGGGCTAAGAACTGATTTTTAGCTTTGGCTGGAATTTCTTTTTTTTGTATTATTTTGGGCAGTTCATTTTTATGTTTACAACCTTCAGTGTCCTCCTGTTAAAATGAAGATAAGAACTGCCCTGCACTCTTTACTAGGTGGGTTGTGTTGATAATGAAATGGGATATCTATTTTGTAAATTAAGAAGCCCTATAAATGTAAGTGATAAATTGGAATATTGGGTCTGCAGTTTTGGTCCACCAAGATTAACTTTCTCCGTTCAAAACAATTTGAAAGATATATTTTTGTGGTGGTCAAACCAATTAGGAGTGTAGATGAAGCCTTTTTTTAAGGTTTGAAAGTACATTTTGTTCAATATTAAAATATTTTATGAACACACAAAAATATTTTTATAAATTTAAGAAAAATTTTTAAAAGATAAGTATGCTAAAATATAAACATTCTAATTCATGATAAATTATGCATTCTAGGGAAGTGTTATAAAAATTAGACATGTCTATGTATTTCTTCTCCAGCCAGAAGTGATAATCAGGAGTTCTTACATATTTTATTTTTCACTGGAAGACAAGTCACATTCCTAAATGCCAGATTCATAGCTTATGTTGGAGGTAATTTGATTTTTTAGTAAAATATAAACACCAAACTCCAGGTTCAGCACTTTGTTGTATCAGAATGTCTGTTTCTTTAGCAACTTTTACCCTTTATAGGGATTTTGAATGTTCACTTTCAAAGTTATCTTTAAGTTACAAGAGTAGCTCTCTATGAAACCCATTAAATTATATTCATCAATTATCCCAATATTAAAGTTTA
The DNA here is from genome assembly GCA_007570785.1 of Antilocapra americana. NCBI lineage: Eukaryota > Metazoa > Chordata > Mammalia > Artiodactyla > Antilocapridae > Antilocapra > Antilocapra americana. The sequence continues at coordinate 78,793 of ML661364.1, forward strand.
ATTAAAAATTCAAATACAATTAACACAAAATTTGAAGCAGACATTTAAGTATATGTTTTCCTAGGAATTTCTGAAAGGCCAGGCATGAGAGCTACAGTAATTAAAGACTTATCAGTAACCTGTTTAAGCTGAGCATCTAACATAGACATTTAATTTAGGTTAGTACTTAACAAAACTATACTTGAACTGACTGTTAGAATATCTGCTCATTATTAAAAATAATAGCTGGAAAATTAACATTTAACAATTTTGATGAAATATGCTCTGTATTCAAGTAGATATTATCCCTCAAATACATGTAAATACATATTTAGTAAAGGCCCCCATCTTCTTATAAAAGCATCCTACTAATGTTTTCAGTAAATTAAGGAAATTTGTTAATATAATAGAAAGCACCAGAATAGCAATTATAGAGTGTGCTTTTGAAAAGAATATTTAAGAGAGCAGTTAGACATTTAGTGATATTGTAGTTAGTTTCAGTGTGTATATTACAAATCTAAAAAAGGCCAATTTGACAATTTAATCAATAGTTATTGGACACCTATTGGATGCTACTATCCTAAAGGCATATAGATAATAACATGGGGCATTTTACAAGATTGTAAAGTGTATTTTATTTGCTTTTAAATGCTTGTACTAAAATAGGGAGTGCAAAGTAGAAAGTTATAAGAACCAATATAGTTCAGATTATCAGAAAAATTGAAAAATTATATCTGACTGGAATAACTGAAGGAAACTCTATGGAAAAGCACTAACTAGCCCCTTTTATATCAGATCATATAAAAACTAAATTTGAAAAGCTAACTAGATGTATAATAGTTTGCTTTATATATTTAGATGCTTCTTTATTAGGTCCATGTATTTTAATATATTTTATATCCTTTTTAAATTTTTATCCTTTTGTCATTATATAATGTCCTTCTTTGCCATTTGTTATAGACTTTGTTTTTTTTTTCAGACTTTGTTTCAAAGCCTATTTTCTCTGATATGAGTATTGCTACCCCTGCTTTCCTATTTCTATTTGCATAAAGTACTCTTTTTCTATCTCCTTGTTAAAATTATGTGTTCTTCTCTTGTTTCCCCTAATTCATTTAGCATTCTTACTGCTAAAGCTTTTAACTTTTTAATGTGGTAAACTGTTTGTTTCATTAGTCTTGTTTTTTTTTTTCTTTTTTAGAGGTTTTCTCTTGTTCTTTGATTGAAACAAATTCCTATTCTCGTTTTGCTTAACTTTTTCTTCACCTATAAAATTTAAGTGAAGCAGTTACCTATCGTAGTGTTGACGGGGTGTGAGTGGCAGCATCCTTATATAGTCTGTGTGTTCCCAATGGCTTTGTTGGATAAGCTGGATCTGATATGAACAGAAGCCACATCTTTCTGCAGGGTGTTTTGTCAGTTATCATCACCTTGGTAGAAGGTGAACCTTGAAGTTGATGGGTTTAGGCCAGAGCTGGGAGTTCTCTCTTCAGTGGCCATCACTGTTCTAACAGGGTCACTGTTGAGTCCCTATTGTTGGAGCAGACGTTCTGAGGGTTGTATCTGAGGTGGCTCCATTCCCTTAAAGGGTGTGCTCTCCCCTATGCCCAGCACTGGCACCTTTACTGGGGTAAGAGGTGCTGTGGCAGGTGTTTGATGGGGGTTGGGGTGTGAGCTGCTGCAGGGAGAGACCCAGATTACTCCTGATGTGCCACTTGTGTAAGGGCTAGTGATGTCTGCCCCCACCCTGCTCAGATGCCCTCTGGGTCTGAGCTGTTTTTGTGTCTCACCGCTGAGTTCTTTCTTGGCCCAAGGCACCCCTCTCTTTAATGTGGAGTTGTGTCATGAAGGAAGAAGGGCTACAGCAGTGTTTCAGTTCATGCTGGTGAGATGACAGGAAACTGGTGAGTAACCTGTGGAGTTTCAATTTGCCCTGTCTCAGAAGTAAGCAAGAGTGTGTGTGCTCCTCCTGAGTGGAGTCCAGGCTTCCTCAGCCCTTCTGTTAGTCTCACTGGCCCTCTAACCAGCCAAACAGATTTGTCTTCCCAGTGTGGGACCCCAGGACTGGGATGTGCAATGTGCAGCTCGAACCACTCATTCGCCAGAGAGGATCTCTTCCCATGTAATCTCCCTCCTTCTTTGTATTTTTTCTAGTTTTTATAATAAGCATTATATTTTTAGGGAAAAAATTTATTATTATAAAATAAAGGAAGAAATTGAGGATCAAAGAAATGAAGTAGCTTGTTAAGGTGACTTAATTTACTCCGAGTACTTTTTGGGTGAAGCTTTGAAATAGCTGGTAACACTATCTCAGTTTGTTTCCTTTGGACACAGTATTTCTTTGGATCACCAGTATGTGGCAAATGTTTAAAGTCCCAGTTTTTCCTGATTTTTCATTTATTTTTAAAAAGTGAATAGAGGAGAGAAACTAAGATGGCGGAGGAATAGGACGGGGAGAACACTCTCTCCCCAATAAATATACCAAAAGAACTTTTAAAGGCCGAGCAGACTCCAAAAAACAGGAACTGAATGCTGGCAGAGGACATCGGGCATCTGGAGAGGCGACCCAGTGCCGACGTGAGGAGGTAGGACAAAAGAAAGAAAAGAAAAAAAAGTAGAGGGAGAGACAAAGAGCTGGGGACGGGTTCCGTCCCGGAAGGGGAGTCTGGAATAAAGAGGAAAAAAAAAAAAAAAGAGGAGAAAGGTTTCTGAATACCAGGGAGCATTCTCTCTGGCAGATCTGCGGTGGATCTTGGAGAGCAATATAGCTGAGAGCAGAAGCAGATTAATAGCTAAGCCCTGCAAGGTTCGTCTCTGGCTACAAGCACAGCCGAGAGCCGCAGCACAGCCGAAGCAGACTGCTCCTGCTCAGGGAGGGGCGGGCCGCGGGCTCAGGGAACGGAGCAGCCTGAGGGACCTAACCTTCCAGGAAAAGCTCCCTCTCCC